>APFE031120218.1:9451-27818 GCA_000404065.3 Pinus taeda | reverse complement strand
AGTATGTTGCTCTTCCTTCCATCCTCATACATTTCTCTCACCATATCCATCATGGTGGACAAGTCTTGCTTCATATCTTCATCAAAGAGTCTTCTGATGAAGAAAGAAGAATTTGAGGACTCACTTGTAGAAGTTTTCATTATACCAATGAACAAAAGAACTTCAAACAAGAATAATAAAGTGTTTTATTAAGCAACATTTTGCATCAAACCTCTTGTGCTTCAAGGATTGCTTTGAGGTCCTTTGGAATAGAAGAATGCCTTCAACCCTCCTTCCTTCTTGTCCTTCCTGGAGTGAGCTATCAACAACTTTCCCTTCACCTCTCCAAACTTAGAAAATAATCAGTCTACAACAAGCATATATCAATCAGACAATCAATCCTTGATGACCCAAACACCTTTCAGACAAGCAATCTTTGCTCTGTCAATCAAGCATTCTGATATAACCTCTTTTGAAGGTGGGTTTAATCAAACTTAAGCTCCGATACCACCTAATCTGAAAATGGGGCACTTAGGCTTCTTATCCAACTTACAAGAACCTCTCCCACTCCCAAAGCTTTAAATATTCCCAAGTCTTATTGATTAACCAATGAAAAATTAATAAATGCTTGATATTAAGGTGTATGTTGGTATTTGTTTTAAACTATTCAATTGCTGTAAATTAATGTGCTGAAACTGATATATAAATACATATAACAGTAAATAATGCAGCAATAAAACAAGCACATAAGACAACAATTTAACTTTGAGTTCACCCAAAACTCTTGGGCTACATCTCCTTGAGCTCTAGTTAACTTGACTAGGCTCTCTAAGATTATTGCAGGTCCTTTTACAAGCTCTTGGCTCAACTCCACTATTTTACAGAGGAACAGTGGGCTCAGAACACCATCTCTCCCTGGCTCTTGAAGCTCTCGGCTTTCTGGCTCTCGGCTCTGGCTCTGGCTCTTAGCTCTGGCTCTTGGCTCTAGCTCTTGGCTCTGGCTCTTGCTCTTGGCTCTGGCTCTTGGCTCTGGCTCTGGCTCTGGCTCTTTGGCTCTAGCTTCTTTGGCTCTCTTCAATTTATAGCTCTTTGGCCTTTCATTTGAACTCCAAGTGACTCCCTTAGTTGCTCTATGCTTTAGCTTTTGCTTTCTACATTGCTTGTTTTCATTCCCTCTACTCAATTGAACTCTCTCTCTCTCAATTGCCCTAGCTTCCTGCTTTGGATTAGCTTTTTTTTTCTCCTATCTTAGTGATTCTTATTATCTTATTTTTCTGTCATTCTGTGGCTTTTAGCCAATCACCACTATCTGTTCATTTTCCCTCTCGGGCTCTCTAGCTTCTAGTGTCTATCTGCTCGAATCCCTCTTCTGAGCATTAGCAATCACTGCATAATGTCTTTAGGAGAGGTGGCCACCTGTTCCGTAATGGAAAGGTCCTTCGAGCCTTTGAAATCCCCTAGAATATCATTCTATATTTACACAAAGAAAAACACTAAAACACAGGAAAAATCGTCAATTTGTCATTTTTTCGGACTTCAAATATTATGAATTCTGCCTTATCTTTTATGGGGTCTACCTTTTAAATCGCCATCACAAGTTGCATTGGCGCATTCCATGGTTTTCTTTTGTATTTTTAAAAATACATTAAACATTGCAAAATCTCATCAAAGGACCTTATGGTGGACTTGACATATTATATATTTGCATTCATAAACCCGTCGGGTCTGGATATGTATCTCAAGTCACAATATCACATGGACTCGTGGTAATCCATATGTTGTGGCCTATGCCGACGCGATCTGCCGATACTGATATTGCTTGGCCTGGGGTCCCACCTTTGCCTCGTGGCATTGCTGAATGCGATCCACCAATATCGATGATGGCAACATCGCCTGGCACGGGGGTCCCACCTTTACCTCATGTCATGGCCATCGCTAATACCGATTGACTGATTTTGGTGATCGGCATATCACAATATCGCATCACCCATGACCTTTGCCTTGGGTATACATAGCCTGCCTCCGATCCGACATGTTGATCTAATCATTGGAGGTTGCTGATCGGGGGTGCCTTCCGCCTGACCTTAAGTCCTCCTCTTTGCCTCATGTGATGCGATTTTCCCTTATAAGGGTCTTTTGCCCATTTTTAAATGATTTTTGCCTCTTTTCCCAAAGAACAAGGCGTCTTCTTTCTGCAATAAGTTTGCATCCTAAGTCTATTTTTGCCCATTCGAGTTGTAGCAGATTCAGAATGAGACAATCTCTACAATGGGGCTAGTTCCAGGGACTTCCTTGGACTTTCATTTTTCCTCTGTGAGGAACACATAGACTTAGGGATGTATCCAAAATCCATTTTGGATCAATTAGAGACATGGCCTCCCAAGTGGCACCCCCCGGATTTGGCAGAGTTGGAGAAGATAACCGTGCATCAACTAGCTGAGAAAAGGTGCAACGAAAAAGTGGCAGCCGAGGTCAGGCAAGCCTGCAAAGTGGCACAGGTAGCTGTGGAGCAAAAGAAGGTCACCAAAGCAACAGCAGCAACAGAGTCCGCAACAACGCATGCAAAGGAGGGTCATGAAGTGTCTGCAAGACAAGAGGTAGAGGACACAAATCTTGTAGAAGAGGGTGTGGACCCAGGAACCACTTCGACCCAACTCAAATGGCTGCATGTCCCAAAGAGATCGGATCCATGGAAAAAGGTCAAGGCCTTGAAGGTGGCCATCGATCCGACTACATTAACTGAAGGAGACCTTTACGACTTCGGGGAGATGGTTCACGATGTCACCAAGGAAGCGCTCCAAGAAGTTATGATGGAGCAAAAAACTGTGTTGGGGGCCCTAAGGGCGTAGCTGCAAGAACTACAGGTGTGGTCCCCGTAGGAAGGTCCCTTGTCCACCTACATCACATCAGGTACATCAACAATGGAACATATCCTATGCACAAGGATGGCCAATACAATAGTGTTACTGAATGGAGCACTGGAAGTAGCAAATGAGATCGATAGAGCTACAGTTGGCAGGATCAAAGGACTTGGCCTCAATTTGGCTTCCCTTCCATGAGAAACACTGTACCAATTGCAAGATGGAATAATAGCAGAACTATATGCTAGGGAGGGCCACATGGTACAGGTTCTGAGTGAGCAAAAGATAAACATCGAACAACTCAACCTATAGCTTGATGAACTCGTATCACAGACTCAACGGTTGGAACAGGTGGTAGATGATGCTTGCAAATGTGTCCCAGAGCTAGCCATGTCAATAGATATACCAGCAGTAGAGCGAATCCACAAGATGGCGATCGATGTCCGCGAAGCCAGAGCATAAATGACAAAGGTTCAACTGGAGTTGAATCTTCAAATCATCGAGCTGTGGTTGAAGGCGCAGCCTTCCACTTCCCTAGAAGTCATAGAACATCGTGCTAGCCCTATCCAAATAGGGTTGGAAGAAATTGGATGTGTGGTACAAGACTATATCGGTATGTTGGAACAAGCATTTGTGGTCCTCACATCTTTGTAGGAGGACCCAAACATACAACACCTAGAAATAGAGGCGCGCAAACTTTAGGAGCAGTGCAACAATGTCCGAGGAACTACACAGACAATAGTCCTCACTCAACGGCTTGCGAATATGCAGCAAGCTAAGGCATTTAAGGAGTAGGTGGATGCGACATGACATAAAGAGGCAGTTCTCAAAGTGTGTGTCTAGCTATGGATTTACGAGGACTTCACCATCACGACAGATATCGAAGGCAAGCTTGCATAGATGTAGGGGATGTACATGCTAAGGTAGGGATTTGAGCCTGACAAAGAGGCTTCGGAAGAGTGCATGAAGTAGGTCCAGCAAACCATAGAGCAATGCGTTGCGGACCTCTAAGCAACACAGGGCTAGTTGGAGGGACTCTGTGCCAAGATCTCCGTGTTGAAAGAGTGACTCAAGGGCGAGTCATGATGTTTGTGTTGGGGGCTTGTTGGGGATGGAATCTCCCCACAACATGTTTTGGGGCTTACCCCAAGTTTTAGTCAATAATGTTGTAATATTCCATGAATTACGGGCACAGAGCGCGAAATGTATGTTGAGTCATAGGGTTGTTTGCCCTAAGTTTTGTAATGTAATGTAATGTCATGTTGGCCTACCCATGGTATGTAGACCATGGGATTGTATAAATAGAGCTAGGCTCTAAGTTATAAAGACAATTTTTGGGAGATGGATTAATGTAATGATCTAGTAATGGATAGATAAGAAGTCTAAGTGTCTTGGGTCGTAGTAGTAGGAAGAGGCTTTGCAGCTGAGTGCACAGAGGCCTAGTAGAGTCTCCAACTAATTGCGCAGGGTGAAGTTGAGTCTGTAACCCAAGAAGAGGAATAATAAAGATAAGTTTGATTCCAAATACTGTGTATCTATGGTTGTATTGCTTTCTTTGCATTTATATTGTTTTGTGTATCACACACACTTATAATACTGAACATTGTTAAGTATACTTGGGCTCACATAGATAAGTTAAGTAATCGAGTAATATTGTATTAACTGTAAGGCCTTGGGTAATAACATGGATCACACCTCGAACAGGGCTGCGTGAAGACAACATTATAGGCTGCGAGGTACTTATAGGTGTGCGCAACAACGTGCATGCAAGGTCAATATGTGGACCACTAAACCATCAGACATCTCTAGGGTACGGAAACCTGGTTCTAGCACCCTCCCCTACTACTTCGGGTGAGACCTCAATCAGCACTCTACGGACTGTTTCCGAAAGTGCCAGTAGTACCGGGATTTGTTTGGTTAAATCATCTTTGAACCTGGGTCAGGCCCTTACAAGCCAACAATATTGATATTCCTTGGGTCTTCTTCCTCCTCTTCAGTGGTCACATTATAGCATTCCAATGCATGGCGCAGCTGGGTGCTCCAATCCAGTTGGGTCCATTCTATCAGTTCCTTTGATATCGTGACGATAATCAATTTAATTACTTGAAGCGCTTCATCAATGCTCGCAAACCTGTACTCGAAGCTGAAAGTCAATAAGAAACCTTCCTTCAATACATCCCATTCCGCAATGCCATTGGCGGAGCTCTGTTTCAAGATACCAATTCATGGGGATTGTATCCAAGGTATGACAAAAGATATGTACCCATTATGGGTGTGGTTCCATCCCCCACACCTTAGTCCACTTTTCTAGGTGATCATGCAGATCATCCTTCCCATTATACTTCTCATTCATTCTTGTATTAGCATGCCCAAATCGTAACCTCGTCATTTGCCTGTAATCTCGCCATCTAGAAAAACTATCCTTATGTGTACCCCACCATCATGTGGGTGTAGCACGCAACACCAATTCCAATGCTTGAAAATGGTGGTCTTCAGGCACTTCATGCTCAAATTCATTTAAAAAAAAATCTACATCAGTCAAACCATCATAATAAGGTAGCTTTCTTACCTCCAATGAAACACAGTGAAATGACTTCGTTATCATATTGCATCGCAATGTAGATACTTCATGTAAGTCATTTTTCCAATACTCTAATTCCTCATCTGATTTAGAAGTGCAGGAACTCTCCCGGTCCCATGCAATCCATCCATCTGCCATTGGATTGATCCAATCCTAATATCTCACTGTTATCTTGTAGATTTGATCCAGCTCATTGTCACTTTCTACGTAATCTTGGACTGGTTCAGTATAACGCGCCCCTTCCACAAGATCCAATGGCACTATAACCCGTAGCGACTTCCTTTCAAATGACATTGTCCTCTTCTTCAAATTAATCACCCCATTCATATCAATAACCTAGTCGATTCCCAAGAGCGCAAGGTAGGGATTACTGTCATTGATAATTTGTATAATGTCAAAGTCCACTAATGCAATCACACCTTCAATATCAACCATTACTCCATATAATCGTCCCAT
Source organism: Pinus taeda (assembly GCA_000404065.3). NCBI lineage: Eukaryota > Viridiplantae > Streptophyta > Pinopsida > Pinales > Pinaceae > Pinus > Pinus taeda. The sequence continues at coordinate 21,941 of APFE031120218.1, read as the reverse complement.
GGGGATGATTTTTTGTTGATTCACCATTTTGAGCTGAATCGGAGACCACTGTACCACAGGTCTCCCCATACTTTCCCATGTTTGTTTCGGTAGAACATTCACATCAGACCCTAGATTCAAAATTCCCTGGTCCATTTCACACTCACCTATCTGTGCTATTAGCTGCATTTCGCATCTTGTTTGTGCCTTATGCTTAACAATATTTCTAACTATGTGCTTCTCTGTAGGAGTCTTTTCCTTATTAGCGCACTTGTCTATTAAGCCTTGTAATCCTTCTAGAACTTTTCTATTGCACAATGACTTCATGCAGGTCTCCAAAAAAGAATTGAGTATGGAAGGATCAACTTCTTGTGTTGCATTGGTCTCTGGTGCCTTGTCCTAGCTTCCTGAGGTGGAAGCCTCAACGAAGGTCTTATTTGCTTCCAATAATTTTTCCTTAGCATGATTAAGGTCAAAGGTGACCTCTTTCTCAGGGCTTTATGGACCCATCTCTCTTCTTCAGGTTTCTTACCCTTATCTGCGCCAGTTGACATACCACTTTTTAGTACAATATTAATTCTCTGATCCTCCTCAAGGGGCTCAACCCTCATCATTTGTAAATTATGTGTAGGCTGTTGAGGTTTCATTTTCTTCTCTTGCATCTTAGCTATGATCACCATACATTATTCTATGGAATGGTCTAATTTTGTACAGTATTGAAACAAAGGGTGCGTAGGATTCAGGCAGTCTCGCATGAAGTGCCCCGGTTTTTCGTAGTTGTAGCAGATAATATGACCATGACCTATACTAGGTCCTCATCCTCATCCTCATCCCTAGCCTTGAAAATCCCCATATGCTCCTCGTGCGCCTTGATCTAGAGGCCTAGTTTATGCTTGCATACAGTAAGTAGGGGTTCTTTCCATCATCAACTCACAAGTTCAACAGTGGTGTTCATCATGGCCCACAAATTTAGAAATTACAGAACAACTGTTGGAGTGTCTGAATAGACTTCTGAAGGCACTGGAAGTTATTCATTGCATGTTTCCCTGTAACTTGACAAATAGTGCACCATAATGTAGCTCCCATGCTTGGCTCAACTGGAGCTTCTAGGTTTAGGGGGGCTACCCCCCCATATGATAATCCACGTATACTGGACAATGATCTTTATCATGCCCATGGCCCTTGCACTTCAAGCACTAGACCTCTACGCATACTTCTGGCTTATTTTCCTTTTATTTATTTAGACTTTGTAGTTCTAAGTACTAATTGCGAGTGAATATGTTGTACCCCTTTGTTCCTATCCTGAATAGGTGATGCGTGCAGCCTCATCACGATCTCCAAGACTTCTTCTTGCGTTGTTATCTTCTGTTGTGACAGAGGGATTCTTAAATGTGGTAAAAGTGATGTGATAAACTAGTCACAATGTTGGGTATATGAGATTTTCATGTTAGCCTGTTTGATTTGAAACTTCATCCTCTGATCAAAGTCCCGAGGTGTCTCACCAACTCCCATTAGGATCTCCTTAAATTAAATTACCGATTGTGCCTCCGATTTAGGCTTGCTAAATTCTTTGTTCAAAAATGTATGAGTTTCTGCTAACAATGCCTGAGGATTATCAGCGCAATACTTATTGCACCAGGTTAGCATGTGATCCTGTAAGGTAGCAATCAACTGCGCCTTCTTTATATTATCATCGGTGATTTATTGCATTGTCCATACATCATTCACAAAAAATCAGAATTTCTCTGGATCTTCACTTCCTATTCCCTTAATGATCAGAATCTTCATTGCGTTTGCCATGATGAATGGTGGAGGTGGAGGCGAAGGTGTAGGTGAAGGTGTATGTGGTAGAGGCGGAAGTGGAGGTGGAGGTGGGGTGGATGGATGAGATATTCTCAGAATACCTTGAGTTATTAACTGAACAACACTTTGCGGTGTAGTCAGCACCACCCCTTCATTGTCACTTGAAGGAGGTTCAATCAATGGACTATACTCTAGACCTGATCTGTGATTTATAAAGAGTCTACCACTTCATGTAGCTTTGAACTTTAAGGTAATGACATTACCCACTTTTCACATAATATCATTTTAATCCAAGTATTCAATGACCTCAAGTACTTACCTCGTGGTCCCTTGAAGAATCTTCGCCCTGCTTCGCTATAGCTAACTTAGGTATCAACTGAAAATTTAGTAATGAACCCTCCCAGTATTTGATCAAGCCAATGATCTATAACCCGCGTGATCTTGTTTTCATATTCCTCTAGTGGTTGCACCAATTTTGGAGTCCACACTATAAGACTATTGAGTTTCCACCTTCCTTGATTGTCTGTCAATTTAGCTAACCACTCATATAAATCAATTGGTAAAGTGAAAAAGATAATTTTGTGTAACTATGTATATAGATACCTATTCAACTAATCCTCCTTCAGTAGGCACATATTCCTATTTTCTTAAGCCACAAATTCCTAAATCTTCTGATCTAACCACTTTTCAATCTCTTTCTTAGTCATATTCCAATGATACGACATCACACATCTCTTTAAGCAGATCCCGGTCTTGGCAACAGAACCATTTGTTGGCTTAGAGGGTATTGAACCAAGTTCGAAGTTAGTTCAACAACCCAACAAAACCCTACACTACTAGCCCTTTTGATAACAACTTGCATAACACAGGCTGCAGTCTAGAAGCAGTATTGGGGGATGCAAGAACCAAGTTTCTACATCCATAGATGACGTGATGAGTTTCTGTAGCCTAGATCTACCTTTGCGTAGAACTACTCCTTCAATAGATCTTAACTCTTGAACTGGCCTTAAATACCCTCGATTCCTCACAAAACCCTTCAATATTGTTATTAAGATCTTAAGGATATATCCTAGCTATTTTCGTGCATAAGTGATCCAAAATGGATTTTGGATAGACTCTTGAGTCTAAGTGTTCCTCATTGAGGAAAATGAAATTTCAAGGAATTTCCTAGAACTAGGCCCATTGTAGAGATCGTCTCATTCTGAATCTACTGCAACTTGAATGGGAAAAAATTGACTTAGGATGCAAAAGTTATCATAAAATGAAGTTGCATATATCCTTTGGAAAAAGGGGGAAAATCCCTTGAAAATGGGTCCTAAAAAACCCTTGAAGTCTTCATAATCTCATAAAATGTCAAAACCATCGCAAAAGGAGAAGTTTTGCAAAAGGCAGATAACATTATCGAGCCTTAAAAGCATGAGAAAATAGACAAAAGCGAGCCCATCGGAGGTCAAAGGGACAGTGAATAGGAGCCATCAGATTTGGCTGATCAATGGTCCAGATCTAATCGGCATATCGCATCAGTAGTGACAGGGGGAGGAAATCGGAGGCATAACATGCAATGGGATCGGGCCGATGCGATACCACAATCGTCGAAATCAGCAGATTGCAATTGGCATTGGCATAGACCATACTCTATGGCAAGACCTCGAGTTGATGTGATATACGATTATGACAAGTCGCATCACAGTATCACATTGGCGCATTACAAAGGAGCAGACATATGCTAGATATATACATGCGATTTGATCGCCGGACTCGATAGCACTTTAAAACGATATTTCATAAATATTTCAAATCCGATAAAGCCGGTTTTTTTGGATTTTTCCATGTTTTAATGTATTTTTAAAATACGAAGGGAAACCTTGGAAAAGGGCCAAAGCGACTTGCGATAATAGTTATAGGTGGACCCGATAATGTTATAAAGCACAATTACAAAGATTTGATATCCGGGGAACAATGTTCTTTGCATATTTTTCCCGTGTTAGTGCATTTCTTTGTGTTAATAGAAAGTGACTATTTTAGGGATTTCACAAGCCTGGTGCACTCATCTGTTACAGAATAGGTGGCATCCATCCCTGAGGGCATTTAGCAATGATTGCTAGCACTCAGAGAAGGGATTTGAGTGGACTGTGGTTGGAAGATAGAGAGCCGAAGAGGGAAAATGAACCAATAGCATTGATTTGGCTTAAAAGCCACAGAACGATAGAGACAGGGGGAATGTTGGTTGCTGAGGCTGTTGTTGGGGTTTTGTTGCTGAAAGTGAAGCCAAAGCAGGAAGCTGAGGTGAAGGAGGCAGCGCAGAAGAAAAAACGAAGCCAAGGGAGTCACTTGGAGTTCATGTGAAAAGACCAAAGAGCCGTAAACTGATAGAGGGAAGAAAGAAGCCAGAGCCGAAGAGCCAAAGACAGAGCTAGAGCTGAAGAGCCAGAGTCATAGCCAAAGAGCTAGAACCAAGAACCAAGATCTAGAGCCAAGAGCTAGAGCCAAAAGCTAGAGCTTCAAGAGCCAGGGAATAACATGGTGTCTGAACTCGCTATTTTTGTGTAAAACAACAGGAGTTAAGCTAAGAGCTTGTAAAAAAAGGGCTTATACCATAATCCCAGAGAGCCTAGTTGAGTTGACTAGAGCTCACGAAGATGTAGCCCAAGAGTTGTGGGTGAGCTCCTAATTAAATTGTTGTTTCTGTGTGTGCTTTACTATTGCATTGTCTCTGCTATTTTATTTACTGTTATATTCATTTATACATCAGTTTCAACACATTAATTTACAACACATGAACAATTAAAAAAAATTACTAGCATACACCTATAATTTCAAGCATATTATCATTTCCACATTGGTTAATCAATAAGACTTGGGAATATTTAAAGCTTTGGGAGTGCGAGAGGTTCTTGTAAGTTAGACAAGGAGCCTAAGTGCCCCATTTTCAGATCAGGTGGTATTGGAGCCTGAGATTTGATTGACCTCACCTTCAAAGAAGGTTATATCAGAATTCTTGATTGACAGAGCAAAGATTGCTTGTCTAAAAGGTGTTTGGGTAGTCAAGGATTGATTGTCTGATTGATGTATGCTTGTTGCGGACTGACTATTGTTTAAGTTTGCATAAGTGAAGGGAAATGCCTAAGTATTTGGGTCTTGGCTATGGACAAGTTTATGGAGAAAGTTCCAAAGATGTCATGAAGGCCATTGAAACAGCTCCAAGGAGGGGTTGCATTACAGAGTGTGAAGATTGTATTTAGGAGGAATGCAATAGCTTGAAACATCAATTGCAGGATGCAGGTGTTTAGAAGCACACACTTGAACCAAAGAGTTGGGGAGACTCGAACAACCTTGAAGAGATTGATGGTGTCCCAAAGGGGTCCATTTCCTCATTTGCTTCACCTCCTCATGAAGGAAATAAAGGTGAAAGAGGTAGGTATAAATCTAGTTCTAAACATTTTCCTTTTGATTGTGCAAAGCATGATAAATTTCCACATATGTATGGAAAAAGAATTGCTTGTTCCTTTTGTGGTTTGGATAACCGTAATGTTTCTAGATCTTGGAAGAGAATGGCCACACACAGGAAACTTTTGAAGGAAAAGAAGCAAGAACCCAAAGGTCCATTGGACAAGGCAAATCATTCTGTCAAGAGGATGCACATGCAGCGCACTTACTGCCATAAGCAAGGACATCTTGCTGCAAAATGTTGGACTTTGAATCCAGAAATGCTTCCACTAAAGCTAAAGAAAGTGGAAAGAGAAGATGGTAGAAATGGAAGTAATGATTCCATGAATGATGTGTCTCAGAATGATTCACATGATGATGCTGATGTGCAGACAAAGGTAGTACCTTTGGAAGGGATTGGTAAGGAACAGTTAGAGTTCTTATTTGATTATGATTGCATGTCTATCGATGCATCTATATTATATTTCATTTCAACTTCGAAAGTACAATGTGTGTAAGTGAAAGTTGAAGGATGAAATGCATGCATGAGCATGAGATGCATGAACACATGGATGTTGATGATTTCCTTGTTTTTGAACATGTATGTGTAATTAACTTGCAGAGTTGATTTCTTTGACATGCATGTGATGCCATGTTGACTTGGAAGAAGTTAACTTGGTCTCCAAATGGAGATAATGATGAAGTGTTTCATATTTTGAAAAAGAGTCCTAATTCTCTTTTTCTACATGCTTGACTTAAAGGGTCATTTGCTTAAAGGCATGTTTTGTGCGCTCGTTATCTAGTCCGTCAATTGTATGCAGATATAAGACATGGAGGTGTTCACAAGATGTGAAAATCTATTTCTTTTGTTGAAGCAGGAGTTTAGGCCATCCAGTTGTTGTCTATTTTTTTGTTGTTGTTAACAGCTGTTGTTGATAGTTTTTCAAACAGGCACAAATGAAAGTTTGTGGAGCAGGTGTACTTCACATTTTTTTGAGCCACCTTGGATCAATGATCAAGGCAAAGAAGTTCAAACCACCTTCTATGACCAATTCAGCAGAAGTTCTGCAGAAAGGCAAGGAGGAAGACAATTCTTCCCAAGAAGACCAACCCATCCAAGAAGGGAATTGGTCAGGAACTATTGGTTCAGAGGCACTATGCAAAGGAAAGTGTAGGGAGGCTGAAAGAAGAGGGTGAGTAACTCTCATTTACTGTTTAGATTAGTATATCAATCTTTTGGAGACCAAAAGTTCTTTTAGTTGGAAGGCGTGATCCAAAATGGATTTTGGATAGACTCTTGAGTCTAAGTGTTCCTCACTGAGGAAAATGAAAGCCCAAGGAAGTTCTTGGAACTAGCCCCGTTGTAGATATCATCTCATTCTAAATCTACTGCAACTTGAATGGGTAAAAACTGACTTAGGATGCAGAAGTTATCATAAAATGAAGCTGCCTATATCCTTTGGAAAAAGGGGCAAAATCCCTTGAAAATGGGTCCTAAAAAACCCTCTAAGTCTTCATAATCTTCTAAAAGGTCAAAACCATCGCAAAGGAGAAGTTTTTTGAAAAGGCGGATAACACTATCGGGACTTAAAAACATGAGAAAACAATGAAAATCGAGCCCATCGGAGGTCAAAGGGACAGTGAGCAGGAGCCGTCGGATTTGGCCGGTTAATGGTCCAGATCTGATTGGCATATCACATCGATGGTGATAGGAAAAGGAAATCAAAAGCATAACATGTGATGGGACTAGGCTGATGCGATACCATAATCGCCAATATCGGCAGATTGTAATTGGCGTTGGCATAGACCATACTATATGGCAAGACCTTGGGCTAATCCGATATGCGATTGCGACAAGTCGCATCGCAATATCACATCGGTGCATTACAGAGGAGCAGACATATGTTAAATATATATATGTGGTCCAATCGCCAGACTCGATAACACTTTAAAACGATACTCAATAAACATTTCAAATTTGATAAAGCCATTTTTTGGGATTTTCCCATGTTTTTACATATTTTTAAAATATGAAGGGAAACCTTGGAATAGGGTCGAAGCAACTTGTGATAATGATTATGGGCAGACCCGATAATGTTATAAAGTGAAATTATGAAGATTTGAAGTCCGAGGAACAATGTTCTCTGTAGATTTTTCCCGTATTAGTGAATTTCTCTGTGTTAACAAAAAGCGGCTGTTTCAGGGATTTCACAAGCCCAATGCACTCATCAGTTACAGAATAGGTGGGATCCATCCCTGAGGGCGTTTAGCAATGATTACTAATGCTCAAAGATGGGATTTGAGTGGACTGTGGCTAGAAGACAGAGAGCTGGAGAGGGAAAATGAACCAACAACACCAATTTGGCTTAAAAGCCACAGAATGACAGAGACAGGGGGCACTGTTGGTTGTTGAGGCTGTTGTTGGGGTTTTGTTGCTGAAAGTGAAGCCAAAGCAGGAAGCTAAGGTGAAGGAGGTAGCGTATAAGCAAAAACGCAACCAAGGGAGTCACTCGGAGTTCAAGTGAAAAGCCCAGAGAGCTGTAAACTGATAGAGGGCAGAAAGAAGCTAGAGTCGAAGAACCAGAGCAAGAGACAGAGCCGAAGAGCCATAGTTAGAGCCAAAGAGCCAGAACCAAGAGCCAAGAGCCAGAGCCAAGAGCCAGGGAATAACATGGTGTCTGAACCCACTGTTTCTTTGTAAAACAGTAGGAGTTAAGTGAAGAGTTTGTAAAAAAAGGCTTATACCATAATCCCAGAGAGCCTAGTTGAGTTGCCTAGAACTCATGGAGATGTAACCCAAGAGTTGTGGATGAACTCCTAATTAAATTGCTATTTCTGTGTGTGTTTTACTGTTGCATTTTCTTTGTTGTTTTATTTACTATTATACGCATTTATACATCAGTTTCAACAAATTAATTTACGGCACATGAATAGTTAAAAACAAATACCAACATACACCTATAATTTCAAGCATATTATCATTTCCGCATTGGTTAACCAATAAGGCTTGGGAATATTTAAAGCTTTGGGAGTGGGAGAGGTTCTTGTAAGTTAGACAAGGAGCCTAAGTGCCCCATTTTCAGATCAATAAGCATACTTTCTAGGGTTACTGTGGCCTAGGTCTGTTGTGACGCAGAAATTTCTACCGACAACTAACTTAGTTTAGATCTAGAACTTAGCATACATTACTCAATTATCTTATTAGGCATAAGCATACTCAATTAACCCAATTCACATAGATAAGATACATTAATTCAATAAAATAGTATTTAGAGAAAGATAAACAAATAGACAGATAAATCACATATGCAAGTATTTTCAACCCAAAATCAGTCCTTATTAATCAAAATCTTCCAGTACAGACTTCAAACTACCCTGAGAACTCAGCTGTAGGGGTCCACACACTTAGCTGTAGAGCCTTTCCTTCGCTACTAACAAGAACAAACCTTCTTGTCTACCAACCCCTTACAATATCATTCATTCATCTCTCTATTCTTATATATCCAAAGTTATCTCTAAGACTTGCTAACACTCAACTATTTATATCTTTTCTAATACACTACCATGGTCCCTGGCTCATGGGTGAGTTTTCAAAACCGACCAAAATAAGGGGCTAATACCCCTTTGACTCCTATCTCTCTGTGCGCTCCACATCCACATTTCGTGGAGACTTTACATCTTTTACAAATTTATTTACAAAAAATGACTAAGTTAATTCAATTCTACCCTTGGGGACCCCATTCCAACAGGTGTAAATCCTATGTCCCAGCTACACGAGCTATAGTGAATAGGATCATTCTCAAGGGAAGATTGATGACTGTCGCTATCCTCACCTTCCCACCCATTGTCATCTTGGCACCCAGTCAATGTCTCGTGACTAGAGTACTAGTGCTCTCACCTCCAGGATGAGATCCAAAGAGTTGAACTCTTTCTCCTCTTTTAGAAAATCCAGTAATGAAGTAAATGTCTGTCTCTTCCAGTTCCAAATCCTTGTCCCCAATAATGAAGATTTCCCTATCAATATCCCATAGACTTATCAAGTATTGCAGCAACTCGTTTTGAGCTTTAAATCCCATAGTTCTGGAGAACTTTAGCAACCCACATTTTCTCAAAGCATTTACACATGTTGGGTCTTTGGCTTCCTGATGGTATTCTGCCTCATGGCCTCTTTCCTTCCATTCAAGGACCATATTGGCAAAACTATCCTACTAAACATCATCAAATATCAGTTAAATGCTTTTTCATGGATTAAAACTTAGAAATATTTCCTTAATAGGAAGATTTTTCCCTAAAAAATTCCACCTCACGCTCATCGTGTCTATTTTTATTAAACGTGTGATGTCATCACGAGGGCCTTTCGGCTCAGGCGTGACCATCGTGGGTCTGATGATCAAATCCGTGATAATTGCCCACACTGTAAAAATTAAAATCCCTACTTCTGGAAAGAAAAAATCCGATGAAAATGCATAAAAATGTAATGAAATGCAAGAGAAAAGACATAGCTCTTACCTATTGCTGACGGCTCAAGAAATGATGCCCTGAATCTCCCACACTGCTCGCCTGGAAATCAAGGAAAATGGGGTAAAAATGCACTCTTAAACTTACTCCAGTGAAATGGTAAAAATGTTTTGACTTGTAGTCTATTTATAAGTTTTAATTTCATTTTTGACATTATTTTATTATTTTTTCTCAATATTAGTGATTGGTGGTTATCTTTGTGTAGTTACAAGTACGTTTTGGTGGATACAGTGATTATTCTTGATTGATTCAACAAGTTTATGTTTTATCTCTTTTTCAGACTTGTTAAAAACAAACAAAAAAGGAACCCCCTTGGAGTCATCTTTATGCTCTTTTCTAACTCTCGAAACATGAAAAGATCACCGAGTAATTTTATTTTTGAACTCATTAAATTAAATGAATTAGCATCATCTCAGTAAATGTTTACCCCCTTTTTAGGCTAAGATTGACTATTTAGGAAAAAGGTACACCTTGGTCGACATGGTCAAGAGGTTCTCTTGAATATTGTTTTCTACCTTTTCAGATTCGAGGGACAAATTACGAAAAGGGACATGATGGAGTTTTCTTTTTCATCTCTTTTTCAAACTCTCTAAATATGAAAATGATACCGAGTTATTCTTCTATCAGACTTGTTAAAAATTTATGACGAAAGACTCATCACCATGATGAGACTGAGTTTCTCCTTCCTAGGGCTTATAAAACTTACTAGGATGGATTCATTCAAATAATGAACTTATATGACAATCATATGATATCCCCTTCAAGCTTGTGATAAAAATAATTGGGGTACTTGCTAAAAATAGTGGGGAAAAATGAAAATGAAACATCCTTTGTATAGGCAGCATGTCGCTCTTCAACATGACACTCATTTATTTCCCGTGTCAGGTTTGGGATATCCTCACTCAGTCACTTGTCCTCCCGGGTTTGGGTGATCCATTTTTACCTCTCATCTGACTATTTCACTTCATCATCATTACCTTTAGTCATATGTTGAGTCAAATGCTGCCACACTTCGGAGTCGTATTGCCAATATTCAAGAGAAGTCATATCTGTAGTCTATTACCTATACATTGTCTAACCCTTTGCTACAACCTTTGATCTTATTCATTTCATTCCACTGTATTCCTTGTTTCATGTCGATGAAGGGGAACTCAGCATGGCCCTCGTTCAACGGGCCACTTCCTATCAAATTCAGCTCATTATCAAGAAAGATGACTTAGAGACTCCCTTTCAATATCTTAGAACTTGCATGCCTTAATGACAACTTCTTCACATCCAACGACAGGTTTTCACAATTAGCCTTCAATCGAGTGATTCCAAGAGTGTTCGATTTCAACTTCATTTTCATATTCATGGATTGTACTATCATACCTTGAGAGCCATTGCCATTATTGGTGGTTTCTCTCGTGCCTATTAATGGTCCACATCATTGGCTGATAATTAGGTGGTTTTCTAGCATGTTCAACTTCGACATATTCATTCACATGTTTCTTTGATCCGGTTGGGATGGAGTGCAAGACCTTGAGTCTTGTCTGATATGACTCAGGCTACGCGGAGTTATGTATTATGATTTTACGCATTTTTCTACTATACAGATGGCTGTGAACATACTGTGGGACTTTACATTTATGGTGATCCTTCTATCTTGGATGGTTGCGTCCATACCTTGGATCTTAGTTTTACAGATGATCCTTTTCATTTGGATGGCTGTGCCCATACCATGGAATCATCGATCCTTTCACAATATAGTCCTTATTATCCAGATGGTTGCATCCATACCGTGGGTTCATGTTTGATATTAGATATGTGTTGAACAGGTAAATCCCCTCTACGGACAGAGGCGATCCCACTAGCCCAAATGGGGTCTAGCAACAATCACACAACGCTAACACGCAGGTTCCTAATTGCAAATCAAAGATCGATGATGATGGCCTACCTGGATTCCAACGCTAGTACTTGTAGAAGAATCGTCGCTCCCGTTCCTTTGCTCCGACTGGTCACAATCCCCACGATCCTAGTGAACAGACACCTACACATGTAAAGAACGACACAAATACAAGCATAAAATCCAATAGATGCAACTATATATCAGTCAGAAAAGATATAAATCAATCATCATTATAAAGACACATGAGTGGAACCATAATGATAGTCGTCTATTAATGAGTAATAAGCAGAGAAAGATACAACCAAGGTTCTGACGTTGAACCTATTCTCTGGCTGGGTGAGTAGCTATGTATGCCTTGCAAAAGACCTTCTCTCTCTCAGGATTCCGGTAGCATAACCTCCCTATGCTTCAAAACTCTTACTATCACTCTAGCATTACTCCAGCACTCACAAAAACTCTAGCAAAAACTAGCTTGCATGAGGACAAGGTTTTATAGATGGAGAAGGGAGGAAGATACAATGTACCAGGACGCCCATTGTGGATTGGAATTATCCCTGAAAAGCTGCTGAGGGTAGTTGTCATGAATAAATGATGACTCTCGACCTCTATCATGTGGATTTTTCCCTCAAAGAACTTCATGATAAGAGAGGAAAAAACATATGGGTGCGCGTTGGCCAAAAATCATTACTAAACTTAGTTGGCGCAAGTGTTGCTCTAGGACAGAGCACCATTGGGCGCGCCCCCTTTTGAGGATCTCAGTCATTGCCGCGGGTAAGACACTGTGTACCTGCGCCAATGGAAAAAGGGCACTTTTCAGGGATAATTTGCAGAAGGTGTCTTCCGGGAACATGAAGTACATACTCAGGGGAACATAAT
>APFE031120210.1:0-14126 GCA_000404065.3 Pinus taeda | reverse complement strand
CATTCATCATAATAAAATCAAAGCATCAAAAAGTCAAACAGTATATATATATATATATATATATATCATCATAAATCATCTCGAGTGTACATATGTTGTCCAAAAATATACAAAATGGGGACTCAAATGCCCATAATCATGTCCGACATATCTAATGCCTCGACTCAGGATGAGCGTCCAAGTAGGTAACTATCGCATTGGCTACACGTCAAAAAGTGCGAACCCAGTCATGTGGCATGCCAACCACATGACGCTGCATATCCTCAGGAAGGTCCTCTATAGCAGCCATCGGTACTCGACAGCTCAGTCTCGTCAAGTGTCGTTGGACGTTGTGTAGAGTCCGTTCCGTCTTAGCAACCGCCTCTTCGGCTCCTCGGTCGCGTCGTCTGTGCCACGGGAATCCATCTGGTCATACTGGCCCAATATCTGGATCATGATCATTATATTAGTCATTTGAATCTCATCAAAAAATATTTTTCAAAATGCATCATTATATTTGAAAAATCCAAAAAAATCAAAAAATCCTTACCAATCTCGCCCCATGCTGCGTTCGGCGGTAATGCTAGGTCAGGATCTCCTTGGAAATCCAGCCTAGCATAGGGGTAGTCGTCTACGATGATGATCCGTTGATCCCACAAGGTGAAGAAGTCATCGTCGAAAGCAGTCCTAGGAACCTCCCCATCCCCTAGACGTTTCATCAGATCAACCCACCGGCCCATGCGTGGATCGCCTGGGGTGCTGATGGAAACTGCTACCCTGGGGCAGAGTGCGGGAATCCTCTCGAAGAAGAAAGTGCACAAGATAGTCCCGTAGCCAAATTTCTTGGTCTATCCCCTCTTAATAGAAGTGAGCTGGCTCTTCATGCTAGCCAGAAGAGGAGTACTCTAGTCGAACACAGTAGTGAGACAATCAACTGCCACGCTCATGGTGATCCGTGATGCCTGATGCAGAGAGGATGATCCGTTCACTCGAGCTATGGTGAACAGGATGATCCTCAGTGATAAACTCGCCACATGTGCAATAGAAATATAGCTCCCAACTTTCTTGAGATGTCCTGGGTAGTATATCTGTACGTAGTCCTCTATAGTGAGTCTGCTTCATGTCCTACCCCGGGACTGTACTACCTCTCCCCTTCGGGAAAGGCTCGTGATAAAATAAATATCCTCCACTTCTACTCTGAGTGGCATTTGATCAATCATGAAGGCTTCCTCCTCGATGTCCCAATAGTCAATGAGCATTTCAAGCAGTCGTACATTGGCTTTCATGTTCGGCAGTTTGAAGAATTTTAGCAAGCCGCATCCCCGTAAAGCATCCAAGGCTTGAGGATCATTCGTAACTTCATTATCCACCGCTGCATGTTCTCTTTCACGCTATGTGACCGGAATCCTGAGAAAAAATTGAGTTCCAACCGTTAGTTTTTGATTAAAATTGGTTCATGGCGTATACGCGGGTTACTGTACACACAATCGCGTATAGGGCCCGCGTGTATGCGGGTTTCATATTACCAACCCGCGTATACGCCGTGGTGAAGTTTTGAACAAAAGTTCAATGGTGAAACATCAATGAAAAATCCTAAAACTAGTCACAATTAATTGCAAGCTAAGTATAAGAGTTACCTGGAAGATTTTGAAGAGTTTGAACAGTCGAATTTGGCACACGGGAAGTTTGCTCCTTTGGCTCCAAATCTTTGCTCTCCAACACAATTGGTAAAAATGGTGAGTCCAAAATCCCTTTTATAAGTTTTGAAAATGCAAAATTTTTTCAAAATTTTATTTTGTTTGGCCTCATGTGACTTTTAACTTGGGAGCTTGGAATGTCGAGAATGGTTTGTTTTTCAGGACATTTTGGACGTTTTTCGACTGTTTCGAGACGGTTCCATGACTGCTGACCCGTCATGGCATGTATCGTTTTTCACTGGCATATAGGTTAGGGACATTATTCTGTTGCATTATGCATACTAGCCTCCATCTATCGATACATCTGCCATAAGGTCGATCCCATCGTGTTATGGTTCGTAAGCCATTTTCACTCGCCAATTTTTAAAATCATGACATGATGGTAGAGCCATCCTTTACATGGGCATCGTAGTTAGCACCTCACTGAAATCTGTTGCCCATGCTGCTTCATTTGAGTAGGCTCGGGAGTCCTCTGTAGTCCCGCCATGACTTATGCGTTGAAGACTCATTCCTCTTAGCTTCTTCGCTTCGTTCTGGCCTTATACCTTAGAGGCTCCTTTGTGTTGAGTTTTACTACTGCATTGCATGTTGACCATTTGCACCTTTTGGCCTAGAGCCGGCTTCACTTGGACTCGTGTTTAAGCCAACTTTTGACCATGACGACTGCAAAATCAACCTTGCATACCTTAAACCTCTGCAACTTGACATACCTTGACCCATGGGAAGGAACACACCTTTGAGTGTCACTGACCAGTTTTCGCCTCCCTGCATTGAGCATAGGAATGTTCCATTCCCAGGAACTAGATCATTTGTTTCATCGACACTCGTTATTTCCACTATACCATAGCATTCTTTTATTCTTTTTCGAGCTTAACAGAAAAAGACAAAAAATTAAATATCCCAAAAAGAGCGGGAACGGGACAGTATTTCCATTTATTATTGGCAGCTCGAGTCAGCCATGTCGCCCTTGAACAAAGCACTCAAAACAAAGTCTCCTCCGTTTGGGCGGGATTTAGTTTGACTTAAGTACGCCTTAACCTTGTTATTGAGTGAGTTCTCCCCCGATTGGTTATCTCTTCCAATCATATGGAGGGTTCGTTCATGCCTCCTGCATGACGAACTTATACAGAGTCATCATATGCTGCCATATAGTCACATTGAGTCGTGCTTTTGTTCAAGGGAAGGTTAGCCTGAGTCGGTCCTTCTCTGCGTGTCTCTTTGACTCTTTTTAGTCGGGCCATCCTTGGTTGTCAGTGTCATGTCTATTATCACATCAGTTATATTGTCCTTTACTCGTTGCCAGTTTTGAGAAGGTTCTCCATTGACTTCTTGCCGGCGGGTCTTGTCCTTATCGACGACGACATCTTGCTCTGAGGGCAGGCCTAGAGTTGCAACCTGGCCCTATTTTCATTATTGATAGGTTACCTTGTGCTCAGCATCGATCAGTATCATGGGTCTTTGACTGAGTGGTTTCCCTTGTGTTCGACGTCAGCTTACATTATCAACACATTGGATTCGTGTAGTACCTTGGTTTCCATTTGACCCTATTGGTGGATACCTTGCCTCTGTGTCAGCTTTCATTATTGGTTGGTTCAGAGGGTTTCTGTCGTGTGCTAGGCACATCTTGTGTACGCCGGAAACGTACTTCGGTTGGGTTACTACATCTCTTTCGTTTGATTCCTTCCACATTATTGGCCTACGGGTTACACTCGCGCTAGATTGGTGAAGGATGCCTTAATGCCTTCCTTCTAGCGGATCTTTCCCTATCGACTCCGACTCATTGCTCTGAGGCAAAGATCTAGAGTCCATTTGGCAGTACCTTGGGGTTTGCAGTCATTAGTGGCAGATCCTTCGCTATCGACAGTGGGAAACCATCATTGCCTCCTGATCGATAGATTCTCACAGGTGTTCGACTCCAGCTCATTTATTCGCACTTGTTGGATTGTACTGGGTACCTTGACGCTCATTATCATTATCGGTGAGTAGTCTCGCATTTGTTAACGGCATACATCAATGACCAGTAATCAAACGATTTCTCACATGGTCGACTTCAGATCATTTATTCCCATGGTGTAGAAATGTACCACGGCGGTCGATGAAGACCTCAGGTTGTATCAACATTCATTGGTTCACTTGACAGTTGCTCCTGTTGCTGCTAGTTGATACCACTCCACCTTATATGTTGCAGTCAGTTATGGCGACATTCTATATGCTCGCACTTGAGTTTGCAGTGTAGTACCATCCTTTTCCACCATGTTCAGTTGGTACCTTTCGGGATCATTCTTTGGTATCAGTGATCCGTTGTACTTTTCAGCATCATTGACAGTTTTATATATGATATTCAGACATGTACTTGTTTGATCATGATTAGATGATCCATTATGTATTTTCCAGTCATTTATACTTGTATACTTAGTGGATCCGCTTGTACTTGATATGCGGACATGCTTTGCTTTCTCTGAGCATGGGTATGCCCGCCTCAGACGGTGTTTCTTTCTGATTCCTTTTGTGGCTTGGCAGGCTGAATTCTGGTGAAGTACTCCTCGGTTTTTGGCAGATTTCCTTTCCATGTACTTGCTTAATATATTTCAGCCATCATGTACCCCTTCTGACCTCATATATTAGGGGGCATCTGTTATAGCTCCAAATCTCACTATTATGGTTTGTGATGCTGCACTCATGGCCTAGGGCAACCCCTCCTTCCAGACCTGGTCTCAAATTTAAAAAACAGTGTTTTATTCCTTGTACGCGGCATTGCCCTGAGTTAAACGCGTGTATACGCGGGTAGGCATATACCCAACCCGCGTATATGTATTAAAACACTTAAAAAAAATATAAAAGTCCTTATTTTCGGGCGGATATCACGGGTTTTACCTGTTGATCACCTGTTAGTGCCTATGGCCCAACTGTTCCCAACCAACTCCTAACTAAAAACTACTTTGGGAGAGGTATAAAAAAACCTCGAAGGGAAGGCCTAAGGGAGGAGAGAAGAGAGAGAAAGGTTATTATACTGAGATTTTTCCCCTGACCAGGTCTGAATACCCTTGTGCCTTTTTCACTTCCCCCATTTGTACAGGAAACCCTTGTTTCCTTGTGTGTTGATGTTCATCCACTAGTTATGGCATCATGGAGTGAGTCTTGGAAGGAGATATGCTAAAGGATTGAGGCTGGACGGATCCAGAAGGAAGCTTTGCTTGGAGCCTGCGAAAGGTTACTCAGGTGATATTACTCCTTTTGTACATTCTATTTGTCTATAATAAAGAAACATGTCTTGGTTCCTGATATGATTCTTCTTTATGTTTATGATGTTCATGTTTGAATTCATATGTGAATGGTTGTTTAAAGTTCATAACTAACTACCTTCTTTTATAACATGAAGATGATTTATTTATACGTCTTTGTCCATATACTGTTGTATTCCTTGGAATTGGTTGTTTTGCAGGACAAAGGAGCGAAAGGGACTTGAAGAAGGGTTTGGACCCTTAAGGAACTTCTCAAACGTAGGACCTGAGGTACGCCCCTTTTACTATAGAATTTGCTTATAATAGCATAATAGATGTGTGAATGTGTGTTTCTCTGTTTAGACAACTTTCAGTCTGCTAGGGTTTCCACCCAAAAGCCCTAGGGGAGCAAATCCCTCAACAGTTATGAACATGTATTATGACAGTGATGGTGTATGGCTCTCCTCATGTTTTGATTTATAAATGAATGAACAATGTATCTATGACCTAATAGATGATAATGCAACTAATGATATAAGGGAACAATGCTTCTTAGTGATTCTCAGATAAGAATGAGACCCCTATGCTTAGATATGTTGTTTAAACCTATAGATTAGATATTTGTGACATTTTTGACGAAATGTTTGTCATGGCTAGTGGGGATCCAGTCAAGTCCTCCTTCAAGTAATTGCATTTCTATTTTTATTCTATTGTTATCTTTTAGTTCTGAAAGTGTCATTGATTTCTGGGCAGGGACTTGGGCTTTAGGCCTAAAAAAGTGGCACAAATCCTAGAGTCTTAGGAACAGCTTTGAGGAGAAAAGTCTCGAGACGCATGCATACCCATGTTGTGGGAATGTCTAGGGAATATTGGATGCATGCATGTCCATATCAAGGGAGCATATGGGGGTTTAATGGTCTAAAGCTTCAGTTGGTCTCAGGAGTTGGTTACCTGAGTGGTTGGGATGGCTCCTATGAGTTTCGTTGTTGATGTGGAAGGTTTGTGTGGTGTGTTTCCATTAATTCCACTTACTTAAGGTCATCTAGGAGGTTGGATCTAATTATAGTGGCCTCTCATCTCATATATACCCCGGTTGTCGGGTTACTTAGGTGGATGTGGGATGAGGGTGTTACATAGTGGTATCAGAGAGGGTTGCACTCTCTTTAGGTCATATCTTATACCACAAAGTGTTATCAGAGCATGGTTCACCCATTGGAATGGATGGGCGATGTGTGTTGGTCATGCATTCATGTTTGTTTCCCGTGTGTTAATCATCCTTGTGGTCTATATGCTTGTTATATATGCATGGTATTGGTCATAGTTGTAGTGATGTTGCCATGTGAAAGAGGATGTTGTGGTTATGAAGTGTTTCATCATTAGTGTATGATTGGTTACATATTGTTTATGTGTGTGTATTGTCAGTGTACATTGGTATGGTTGTTGTTGTCATGCATGAGGTCATTGATCCAGGAGGATCTCGTCAAATTAGTTACACAGGTTTAGTGTCATCAACAACATTCAGTCCAGTGTCATTTAGTTTCAAGAGTGTTGTTTATGGTTCAGGTTGTTCAGGTGATGTCAATGGTTTCATGGTGATATGGTTTTGTACTTGGCTGTCAACATATGGTTGTCATCAGTTCCTCTAGGATTTGGTTATCGACATGTGTTTGTCTTCCACCTTGTAGGATTTGGGTTGTCAACATGTGGTTGTCGTCCCCTTTGCAGGATATGGTTGTCGATGGTTTTCTCATCATGTGGTGTCATCACAAATGCAGCTTGGTGTCGAAGATATGTGTGTGGGTGAATGTCACTTTGTGACAAATAGTTGTAAATAGTTTTTTTGATGTAAAGTCTAAAAACCTAATCCTAAACCCTAGCCCTCAAAGATATGGAGGAAGACATCAAAACCTAAGTCTACACCATGCATAAGTCCTACACCTATCAAATCCATGTATTAAAACATTAAAACTAAGCTCTAGACCTAAACCCTAAGTCCTAAACCTATCAAACCTCATGAAATTACAAAGCTATGACATAAAACACATTAAAACATTAAAATATGTGTTAACTCTTGGCCTATATAACATAAAACATTACAAACAGTCCTAACTGCGGAGGAGACCGTAGCAAAACCGCGACTCATGTGAGCAGACAGAAGTTAAGCCAACAGGTTTTCAAACATTAGTCATAACCATGGACGTAGATCGTGTTAGGTTAGCATTAACCACAATGGGTGGCAACCATGTGAACAGATAAATGGTACCATAGACCGACATCTCTAAACTACATCCGAGTTGTTAAGTGTCGGGTGGAGTTATCGCATGTGAACACGCTATCAAAACCACCAAGGGGAACCGTCGACCGCAACCGTCGAGATAAGCCGCTAGGTGTTTGACAATGCTTAGACCGCCTTGTTCACATGCGGGTGGTAAACCTCCTCCACCTAGTCATAAAGCCGCTAGTGGTTTCTAATTTAATATATGGTTCATTTTGGGTTTTATTACAGTTTCGGGTGCAACAACTAATGCAATGACCAAACAACCTTATTCTAGGTGTCAAGACATGGATGGCCCGAGGCCTAAGAACCCAAATTAGATCAAATGTATTCCTAAATAAGGTAGAGGAAGTTTGAATGCACCTGGTGGGTTTCAAAAAATAGTTTGTTCATTAAAGGAAGGGAGCGTGGTTTTGGGTTTTTGTATGCAAGTTCTGGAAGTTATAGATGTTTTTGTTTTCAGTGTAACAGAAGCATCTGGAGTCAGAATTGGGAACTGTGACAGGTGTTGGAAAGCTGGTTCAGAGAGCTACCCTTTGACAGTGATAAAAAGTGCCTGTGTGCACATTCAATTTGGTCAAATGCTGTGTAACTGACCTCCTTTTTTTCAATCCTAATAAAGTGGTCGCCCATCTTGAAAGCGGACCCGGAGACGTAGTCCATCAAGGATGAACTCCGTAATCAACATTGTTGTCTGGTATCGCTGTGTATTTTCTGTTTTCATTAATTTTTTGCATCTTAATTATGCTTTATCAACTGTCGTAAAGTATTTCTTCTCAAGCAGTTCTCTTGGTTTCTGCACTTTCAGTTAACATTCAATTCATTAATGGCATAGTCAATTCTACTTCAATTTTAACATATGATCATTTCAGATCAATCATGGTATGCATAGTTGATATGGTCATGCATTGATGACTAAAATCTAGCTATAATGATGTTCATGTGTTGATACACCTATTTTTTATATGCATATATGTTTCATGATTATGTTATACATGTACTACAATTATTGGTTGATCTTGCAGATGAGATTTCCTCCCCAGATTATGCTAAGGTGCATTGGTTTATTGTGGTTAGGTTTAGCTAACATAGCATGCCTTGCAGGAAAGAGATCAAAATGAATATCAAGATGGTAGACTACAGATATTCTCCTTATGAATCAAATGAGCAGTGTGGTGTTGGGAACTCTTCTGACTTAGCAGACACATTGAGAAGCTTGAAGGAAGAAATAAGGTGTTGTAAGGCAAACAATGACAAAATCATGCAAGGCAGAAGAGAAATAAGTAGAGGTTAATGTAATATGCCTTTAGAGTTTGTTAGAATTGCAGCGACATGGGCCACGTCAAATCAACCATATATAGGAGGAAAAAACTAATGGGGCATATGGCATTAGCTCTCATAGTGGTCACAAGTCAGATAGAGATGACACAACGAGAGATGGAAGGTTGTTGGATAATCTGGATAGGAGAGGTGATGGACACAAGTATTATTCTAGTTCTAGTTCTGATGGGCATCATGATCGTCATCATTATCACTGTTATAGGAGAAGTGATAGGGGATACTTTCCAAATGAGTTTAAGAAAGGAAAACCACCTAATTTTGATGGATCATTGAAGAAAATAGATGATGCAGAGGCTTGAATACTTGGGATGAACAAGTTCTTTGAGTTGCATTAGTACACAGAAAACATGAAGGCCATAATTGCTATCTTCAACTTGAAACGTAAAGAAGATATATGGTGGGAAGATGTGAAGCAGGTCAATGACATCAGGATGGAGGACTTGAGTTGGCATGAGTTCAAGAGGCTTTTAAGGAAGAAGTACTTGTCTGAGAGGTACTATGATATTAAGGCCAAATAATTCTATGAGCTAAAGATGGGATCAATGGCACACGAAGAGTACACGACTAAGTTCTTGGAGCTATTGAGGTATGTACCATATCTTAAAGATGAGAAGGCTAAAATTCAGTGATTTGCCAATGGTTTTCCATAAGCATTTAGAGATCAGATTGAATATAATGAGCCTCGGTCACTTGAGGAGGTTATTGGAAAATTGAAACATTGCTATGAACAACCAAAGCGTAAGAATGAATCTCAACAAGGATGGAAAGGTAAGGATAAGGGTAAAGGTAAGGGTAAATGGCAACTGAAAAGAGCAAGGCCTCAAAATGCAGAAGAGAAAGAAAATGTGGCACCACAAAAGAAGTTCAATGCAGCTAGATAGGGACATGGATCATAGTAGTAACATAGAGGTGATGGTACTAGATGGTTGGAGTGTTGGAAATGTGGTAAGGAACACCTTAAGATAGATTGTCCAAAAAATCAAGTTAGTAGGCCTCAGATATATAGTGCATAGGAAAATCAGGTTGGGCAAACTATTCCTAGGATCTATGCATCACTGGATAACAGACAAATAGACCATCAAGCATCTATCATTGAGATGGATGGTAAGATTTGTGATTAATTTGTTTCTATTCTGATTAAACCTGGATCTAATTATAGTCAAGTTAGTCATGACTTGGTGGATAAGTGTGGTTTGAATAAAGAAGTGCATGTTAAATCTTGGTTAGTGTAGCTGGCTAGAGGTACCAAGAAGAGAGTTCATCATTGAGTAAGATCTTGTACATTTGATTTGAATGGTGTGCCTATCGCAACACACTTGAACATCGTTGGGATCATATAGTATGCTATTGGGTATGGACTGGCTATACCTTCACAAGAAACAAGGTGGATTGTTATGACAAATTTGTTGAGTGCTTGGATGACAATGGGGAACCAAGAGTCTTACAAGGAAAGAAGAAAGTCAGGTCAATTATGAGGATGACAGCCATGCAGGCCAATTGTATTCATGGTAAAAGGTGTGTGTTATTTGCAATTCATATTTCTAGCGATACAGATAAGGAAGTTGAGGATACGTATGTTTTGAGAAGCTACTAGTTCTACGACAATTTTAGGATGTGTTTCCTGTAGTTTATTTTAGAGTTGCCACCTCACAGGGAAGTAAGATTTTCTGTTGAGTTGGTGCCAAGGGAAACTCTAGCATCAAAAGCACCTTACAGGATGAGCACACCTGATTTGGTAGAGTTAAAGCTACAGCTAAAAGAGATGCTTGACAAGGGATACATTAGGCCAAGTGTATCACCTAGGGGCACACTGGTATTGTTTGTGGAGAAGAAGGATGGTACTCTCAGCTTATTCATTAAATACAGGTAGTTGAACAAAGTGATCATCAAGAATAGGTATCCATTATCGAGGATTGATTATTTGTTCGATCAACTGAAGGGAGTAGTAGTGTTCTTGAAGATTGATTTGAGATCAGGATACCATCAGGTACGCATCAAAGAGAAGGACATTTACAAGGTAACTTTCGGGACTAGGTATGCGCATTATGATTTTGTTGTAGTTCCATTTAGTTTGACTAATGCCCCAACTACATTTATGTGTTTGATGAATAGTGTCTTTCACCCTATTTGGACAAGTTTTTTTATTGTGTTCATTGATGACATATTAGTATATTCTAAAAATATCGAAGAGCATGCCGAGAATTTGGCAACAGTGTTGCGGTTGTTGAGAGAGCATCAATTGTATGCTAAGCTCAACATGTGAAACTTCTTTCAAATTGAGGTACATTACTTGGGACATGTTGTCTCCAAGGAGGAAATAATAGTGGATCCAAAGAAGATAAGAGTTATCATGGATTGGGAAAATCCTAGGAATGTATATGAGGTGAGGTCCTTCATGGGATTTGTAGGTTATTATAGGAGGTACATTAGGGACTTCTAAAAAGATTTCTTATCCTATTACATCATTGCAGAGGAAAGGTAAGAAGTTTGAATGGACATAGGATTTTGAGGCAAGTTTTGAGCAACTTAAGCAGTTTTTCACACATGCTCCAGTGTTAAAGATTGAAAATCCAGACAAAGAATTTATAGTATGTACAGATGCTTTCAAGAGAGGACTTGGTGGATTCCTTATGTAGGAAGGATAGGTAGTGCGTTATGAGTCACAAAAACTAAATGAGCATGAGAAGAACTATATGACACATGATATTGAGTTGGTAGTGATCATTCATCCATTGAAGATGTGGAGGCACTATCTTCTTGGTAGGAGGTTTGTATTGATGAGTGATCACAATGGATTGAGGTATCTATTTGACCAGCTGAATCTGAATGCTAGACAAGCTAGATGGTTGGCCATGATCAATGAGTTTGATTTTGAGATCAAATATATCAAAGGAAAAGAGAACGGGGTCACAGATGCCCATAGTAGGTGGAAACATGCAAATCATATAACAACTATGATTTCCTATGGGAAAAATCTACAGGATATGATCTTGCAAGCAAGCCAGTAAGATGGCAGGTATATAGAGCTTATGCACATGTTATAACAAAGTATAGGTACATGTACAGGTATAGTTAGTGGTACAAGTATAGGTATAGGTGCACAGGATGTGGACTATTGTCTAGACAACAGTGAGCTCAAGAAGGTGACCTTGAGGGAGTTTCATATGAAACCATATTCATGTCACCCAGGCTATCAAAAGATGTTGACACCAGTGAATAAATTCTATTATTGGCTAAATTTGAAGAAGGATGTAACATAGTTTGTGGCTAGATGTTTTAATTGTCAGCAGGTGAAGGGAGAATGTAAGCATCCAGGTGGACTAGTACAACCGATTGTGATTACAGAGTGGAAATGGGAGGTCATTTACATGGAATTCAACACAGGTTTTCCCAAGACATCTAGACAACACAATTCCATCATGGTTGTTGTGGGCAGGTTGACAAAGGTTGTGCACTTCGTTCCATTGAAGACAACGTATTCAACTAGCGATGTGGCACAGGTGTTCATTAGAGATGTGGTCAGATTCCATGGTGTTACAAAGAAGATTGTGTCAGATAGGGATGCAAAGTTCACTTCCAATTTTTGGAAGGAGTTGTTTGTAGGTTTGGGTAGAGAGTTGGCCTTCAATACAAATTATCATCCACAGATAGATGGATAGACAAAGAGGGTCAGTAGGATCTTGGAGGATATGCTAAGGAGGTAAGTGATGTGCCAGTAGAGAAGATGGGAGGAGTATATTCCATTGGTTGAGTTTACATACAGAAACAGTTATCAGGAGTTATTAAGGATGCATCCTTTTGAGGCATTGTGTGGGAGGAGTTGTAATACTCCCATTAGTTGGAGTGATCAAGTTAACAGGGTGTTGATTGGATTGGACACGTTGGAAGACATGGAGTGGGAAATGAGGGTAATAAAGAAGAATCTCAAAGAAGCATAGGATATGAAGAAAATATATGCAGATCAGAATAGGTTTCTCAAGGAGTTCCAGGTTGGGGAATAAATGTACTTGTGCATCAAACCAAAGAAGAGCTCTTTGTAGATTGGATTTTCAATCTCAATTGCTTCCCTAAATTTGCTATGATGAAACTGAGCAACCCTAACAATAACACGAGCCTCCTCAATACATACATGATGTTTCATCTTTTCAGCATGCTCTGCTAAGGCGGACGACCGGGTCCTCCCATGTTTTAAGTTAGCTAAGTGCTCATTAATCCTTTGATTAATAGAACGACCCATCTCACCAATGTAAGGGGTCCCACAGGAACAGGGAATAACATAGACACCTTTCATGTCCTTGGGATCGACCGGGTCTTTTACTAACCGAAGGGAGCTACGGATTGTGTTAAGGGGTCTAAAGGTAGAGGGAACATTATGTTTCCTAAGAATTCTTGCAATCTTATCAGTGGTTCCTTGGATGAAAGGGAGATGAACCCCTGAGACTCAATCTTTAGGGTTTTTCTTGACTAACGAATTCTTGCTGGCTTTAAGGAAAGCTTTTTGATCGAGGTGCCTATTGTAACCATTCTTAACAAACACATTAAGGAGGTGGGCCTTCTCTTTATCGAGACTCTTTTCATTAGAGATTCTCAGAGCACGAGTGGCAAGCGTGTTGAGAACGCCCGACTTTTGAGCAAGGAAATGATGGGAATTGGCATGAAGATATAGCTCAGTATGATTTTTGTTCCGAAATACTTGGTCGGAGAAGGAACCATCATTATTCTTTGAAATAAGGACATCGAGGAAAGGAAGGCATCCATCGACTTCTTGTTCCATTGTGAACTTAATGGCAGGGGATTGATTATTGAGATGCTTGAAGAAATGATCCAATTCTTCTTGGCCATGAGACCAGATGATATCAGTGTCATCCACACATCTCTTCCAGAGCTTGGGCAAGGGACGGGCTGAGGCTAAAGCCTTGGATTCAAAATCTTCCATAAAAAGATTAGCAACAATAGGAGATAGTGGGGAACCCATGGCAACACCACAAGTCTGCTCATAGAACTTGTCAGGATCCACTTTGACTCCTTTGGATATGACGTGTCCCAGATATTCAACTTCCTTTTGCCCGAAGGTACATTTTGATAACTTTGCATAAAATTGATTCTTCTCCAATACGAAAAATACTAACAATGTAAACTTTGAAACGGAAACTATAAACTCAAAATGAGAACTCTAATCAAAAACCCCCCAAAAACATGAAAAATCAACTCGAAAATGAAAAGTGTTGACGTTGCAATAACACCTTTTTTTTTCTAGGGTAAATTTTCAACATGTTTTAAAAATGGTAGTGAAAACCAATTTTTTGTGCAAAAATTATGCAAAAAACACCTAAAATGAAAAGTGTTGATGTGTTGATGTTGAAATAACCTCTGTTTTTTTCAAGATAAATTTTCAACATTTTGAAATAATGGTGTAAAAGATTTTATCACTACTCTAAAAAACATTAAAATTTCAAAAAAATAATGAAAACATAAATTTAAAAATTAAAACAATGAAAAAAAAACAAAACAAATAACAAAAAGTAAATAAAAATACATATTAAAAAAAATAAAGTTAAAAAATGATAAAAGAAATCAAATGTATAAAAAGACAAAAAAGAAATCAAACATAAA
>APFE031120206.1:0-20294 GCA_000404065.3 Pinus taeda | reverse complement strand
AATTTTCTAGGCTAGGCCTGTGTTTTGCCCTTTTGGACCTCTTCCCCTCACTCGATCTTTGAGATTCCACTTTCCCCTGCTTCCTAACATCCCTCCCTACTTCCCAAAATTTCCCCAAGAATTTAGAAGCCCCTTATCCCCTTCATTTTGCTTCATTTCGACAAAATCCCTTGTTTCACACATCGGGATAAGTTTCATTCAAAAGATGTTTCAGAGCAATAAAAGATGAATTTTTGAAAAATGAGAGAGGTTTTTGTCCAAAACATGCTAAAGAAGAAAAAAATCCCTCACTTTTTACACAGGTATCATGGTTTTAGAGAAATGTCAAAAATACCGTTGCCTCAGGAGAATTGAATGCACCTCTGTAGTGACCTTGGCAAAATCAAGATTTCTCCTAGCATGGTTGGCCAAATGACTTTCTTGATGAGTAAAATGATAACTAGACACAAATATATTTCCAATGCGCTATCATGAGCTCAATTTTGAGTTGAGGAAGGCATTCAAAAGTTGACTGCAACAGCACTTTGCCTTGAGGCAGCCTCATTTGGCACATTTTGACCAGTCTTGGGAGATTTGATTTTTGACAAGCAAAATTAACTCCAAATTGAAAAATTCTAGTTGGGTTGGAAAGTAGACTCAAATACCTTTCCAATGAGCTATCCTGTGCCTCATTTCGACACCGGGAAGGCCTCCAAAAGCCTCCTGCAAAATGCACTATGTAGCTGGGTGCGCGCGACGCATTGGAAAGGCGCGCGGCGCACTGGGGTTTTTGGCACAATTTTCACCTTCTAGCTCAGAATTTCAACCAGTTATGACTAGTTTCACCTCTTGATGTGGTGTTTGACCCAGCTTGATGTAATTTGATGTGTATGATGTAATTTTGGTACATTTTTACTTGTTCTAGAGGATTCATTCACTAAAAGGTGAAAATTAAATGAATGAATCAGTTTCCTAGCATATAGGGGTAAGTTCTTTGACTACCTAGATTTCAGTTCCTTGTTTAGAAATAGTTCAAACAACTCCTAGAATGATGAGCTCGACCCCTAGAGGCAAGGAAAGGGGTTAGGATGGTCTATATGATGTAATTTCTCAATCATTTTCAGAGGTTGGAGAGGTTGGACACTTGGGATTGCTTTGGCATACTATTGTACATATTTTCTCTGCATTTTTGGCTAAGGAAAGACCAGGGTTTCGCAGCACTGTTTGGGATCCATGTGGCTTTATGTTTTGATGGTGTGCTTCTCTCAGTAATTGTAAGTTGTTATGTGTATCAGTTTCCTTCTCTCACCTTCTGCAATTGAACAAATGAAGTGTTAAGGTATAATCCATAGATTGTTATGCTCTGCCTTTAAGTTTGTTTAAATTTCCATGTTTTCTTCAGTTTAAGGAGAATCCTTGAGACTTCCTTGCTCTCCTTAGCTCCTCACTAGTCTGATCTACCCATCTCACTTGCTTTAAAACATCAAAACGATTGCCTTCCTTGCCCCAATCAGATCTCTGCAGAAACTGTGCCTCATCCCCGAGCCCAAATTGCCTTTTCCATTGTTTTCAACAAAACCCTAAAAACCCAAAATCAAATCAAACCCCTGCACTTAATACCTAGCCTAAGATTAGTTGCAAATTTAGTCATCTCAAGCCTCATCGATTATCTTTGCGAGATTGACCCGGAGAGAGCCCTCTCCTGTCCTCGTAGGGCTAGCTATGAGGCTGAGCGTGGTTTGATGTAGCCTTGAGTTTTACCTTATTTCAGCCTAAGGTAGATTTGAGTGCTAACAAAATCCATGAGGTGAGGAAGATATTACGCAAAAATATGAACTGAAAGCTGACTCATTCCTATCTTAAGTGAATTGATTCATTATACCTCATCTGTTTAATTTACCTAATGCATTTACCCTAGGTAATAGTATAAATATGATAATTACATCCAATTTGATCATTTACATAGGTAAAATCATCATTTTCCAAGGTGAAAATGAAACTCAGAAAATTGGAGAAGACTGTCGAACGTGCCCTCCAAGTTCAGGACTGCTTTTGGGTGTCTTCCCAGTGTCCAAATTTGCTCCAAGATGGCTTGTTTGAAATCCCTTAAATTCTACTTTCTAGACATGTCTTCAATTTTAAAATTGGAGCTCATTTTCCTTGTCAAAAACGCAATCTCCCAAGACTGGTAAATGCGCAACGCCCAAGCCATAAATGAGGTAGAAACATGGTTTTTTGGTGGTTTTTGACCTTTTTGACTAACCCATTTGTCTCCAAATGCCTAGAAAATGCACAGGGTGCATGTCCTCATCACGCTAAATCAAATTATGTTGAAATTTTTCTCATTAGATGCCCCAAAAAAGAGAACATCAACCTAGGTGCTGTGCGTTTGACCTTTTTACTGTGCTAGAAATGCCTCAAAAAACATAGAAATTCACAACTTGCAAAATTTGCTCAAAACTTGGCAAAATTCGTGGGATGATGGCTAATCATGTGTTTAAGGCATTGAGTGATGCCTTGTAAGAATGTCTAGCCTCCTTTTCTCCTCTTGTTTGGTCAAGGCTTCAATCTTCTCCTTTGCAGCATTGACTTTTGCCCTGGAAATCCTTTCTCTGTAGGCATAATGTTTAGCCATATTCTTGCGAATTTCATTATCCCGTTTGGCCTTGACTAGGAGTTTCTCAAGATGACCATTTACCCTCTCGAGCCAATACTCCCAATTATCATTCATCATTTTGGCAAACTGTTCATTTAGGGCGAGTTGATTAGCTTGTTCAGCCTCTTTCTGTTCCTATAACTTAAATGCTCTTTTTAGGCCTCTAGTCCGTGGCATTTTTCTTGGAACCTGTTCATTACATTTTTCATAATATTCTCCATATGCTTCATCAAGTAAAATCTTAGTCTTTTCAGCCTCCCTCTTTGCCTTGATGAGTTGAATCTCCATGAGCTCTTGTTTAGGCTCAAACTGCCTGTTTTCCTGCTTATAGTACGAAATGATATATTTTTCTCTCTGCAAGTTGACCTGGAGGTCCTTCATGAGTGCATCCTTTTCTTTGATGACAATGCTTGTGCTTTCACTGTCATCATGCTCACTTAGGTCAACTAAGTCAAAATCTCGCTCTGTTGCATGGAGGTCTTCCTCATGCTACTGGATCTCTATCTCTATCATCTTCTCCTTGCCCTTCTGTACTTGCTTTGCTAATGAAGAAGGCAAGGCCCCTCCCAAAATCTGTGGGGAAAACACTTGCCTATGGCCTCTCTGATAAGTATGTGCCATTATGCCCAAATCAACCCTCTTAGGCTTGCTAATTTCACCCCTGCTAGGTGACCAAGTCTCAGTGTGAAATGGAGATGATGGTGGTGAGGTGGGTGAAAGAGACTGATTTGGTGATGATGTGTGAAATGTAGGTTGAGGTGGAGGAATGGATGTGGAAGGATGAAATTATGAAGGTGATTCTTGGCCATGATAAATAGGTGGGACAACAAAAATCTCATTGGATATAAAGGTGTCCCATGCAGTGTTAAGCTGATCAAGGTAATGGAGGGCTATCATATTGATGAGGGAGAGGTGAAAGATACTTTTCATTTGATGATCATAATCTTTCTTTTGGGCAATGAATGACATCTTGTCAATGATCCGGTAAAGATAGTATGGTATATTGAGCTTTTTAACTCTTGTGAAATGCATGCGTAGCCTGATATGAAGTACTTCATGATGATTTTCATCATGGGAGCATATCTATCTAGGAGGTAAGAGAAAGGAAAAATTCTCTTTCCCTCATTGTTGTACCTTGGTTTAAGACATGGCTCATAATATAAATGATCCAATTCTCCTTGTTTAAACCATTTTCCCCCAACATTTGGGATCCCAAAGGCAGTTGATATGATACCGGGAGATACAGTGAAAGTGATCCCAGCAAGGGTTACCTGGTTGTCATGGAGGTTGGTGATGAATAATCTGGTCAACACAGGAGAATGTTGATCCTTTGTACTTTCTCACAAAACTCAAAACAACCCACATGCTTAGAGCTTGTCACAATGATGGGAGATGCCATGAGTTCTCTGGTATTGGTTGGCTCATGTCTAGTGATTCTCCCTCCTCTCTTTTTTGTGTAAATCAGATAGTTATATTATATAACAAAGTAGAGTACAAAAATTCTGCTAATGCAGGTGGACTTCTTGGACAGATTACCTAACAGTATAGACGAGACTGTAAACACAGAGGCACACCACGCAGGGTGGCAACTACTAATTTTATTCGCAGGAACCCCGAGGGTTATTACATAGTAAGCCGAGGATTTGACCAGGGGAAAGACAGAGAGATCCAAAAGGACCAGAAGACTGAGAAAAGAAGACAAAACCAGAGGAAGAGACTAGATGTGCTTGCCCATTAAGCTAATGGCATCGAGGCCCATCTGAGCAGTATGGGATTTGACGCGGGCCTGCATGTCGTTGAGAATGTCTTCATCCTTCTCCGGTGTGCTTGCGATCGGAGTCTGAGTTGCGCAGGGACCCTGGTTAATGGTATCCTTGAGCAGACGGCAAAGTAGAGTCAACTTACGGTCCACCACTTGGATGGCTTCCTGAGCTCTGTTAATGCGACCTTCCAGGGAGTTGTTGAAGTCCAGAATTTTGGCCATCTGCGCATCAGTTAAATTTACCTCTGTGATGATTCTAGGCCTATCCTTCTCCATTGCCTCCAGCGCTTTTGCAATCAGAGTTTTGGTGCGCCAGCTCTCCGCTTGGGTGCGCACAAACTGCGTTGCCCTTTTAGCCGGGGTCCCTGGGTCATGTAACCAGTCCACCTCTGCAGCGATTTCCTCCTCAGTCCGTCCATCCTCTTCCCGTTTCATCTTGTCTTCCAGTTCATCCATCTTGCGTTTATGTCTGGCTGCAGCTCGAGTCTCGTAACCTCTCTTAGCTTCATTGAGGTCCTGGATGGCTGTAGCGCTGCGGCTTCCGCTTCCTTCCATGACTGCTCTGTTGTGCCTGCTTTCACTACTCCGAATTTTGCTTTCACCCGGCACAAGAGCAAGATTGATTTGAAGAGGATCGTGATTTCTGTACTTATAGCAATGTTGTTTGAGAGGGCTTCTGCAGGAGATGGCTGTCCCATTTAAGTCTTGAGTACAATTGTCATAATTGTAAAATCTGTTCGCACAGGCAAAACCAGAGTGGGCAGAGTCCAAGAGGAGAATGCTGCTTAAGCCGTGATTGCCTAAATGCCAAGTGGGCTGTACCAGCAAAGGATTATGACGGTGAATGGAGGTTGCGGCGGTAGTCTGTGTGATGACCTGCTGTTTCCTACTGTTCTTGGTGATCAGCTCCCCATTTGCATTAAGGATTATATTAAATGCGCGGAGAGCCTTACCTTGTATGATAATGCCCGAGGTGACGGATTGGCTGGAGCTGCTGCAGTCGTATCGATCACCTGAATCATATCCATCAATTCCTATTCTGACATGCCGCCGCCGGGTTATGCTTTGTCCTTTCCACCCTGTCATGCCATCACTTAGGTAATGATGCTTTTTGCTGCTGAGGTGTTCCATCTCCCGGAGCCTGATGCTGGGGCCGTCTTCCCTTATGAGGAGTCGACGTGGAGAATGTCCTTTGCCGCCAGCTGTTCGCATTTCACCTTGAGGGTGGGGCAGTTAACGTTCTGCCAACAAGTGTTAGTAATGAGGTGCGGGGTGTCAGCTCCGTGGTTAGCCAGAAAATCGGCCACGCCATTTGCCTTCCTCCTGATAGACTGGAAGACTGTGCCTTTTAGATCTCCGATCAATTCCGCAATGCTTTCGGTTGCCTTCGCTAGTCTCCAGTGCTTGGTAACTTTGCTGAGTTGAGTTCCTGCCTGGAGACGTTTAGCTGCTAAAATTGCTACAGCGGAATCACCCTCTACTATGAAATTGCCCTGTCTGCGAGATTTGAGAATTCTTAGACCTTGTTCCATTGCTGCAAATTCCGCCTCGTTGTTTGTACATTCCCCCAAAGATCTGCAGAAAATATGGATTATGTCGCCTTTGTGATTACGTATGACTCCGCCTATTCCTGCAATGCCCGGGTTGCCCCTCGAAGCGCCATCAAAATTCATCTTGAGACAGGCTTCAGGGGGAGGTTGCCACTGGTGGACTGGAGCAGAGGAGAGGGCGTGATGACCTCCGGAAGGGCAGCTGCTAAAGGCTTCCAGATGAAAAGCCTTTAATATACGTAAGTCTTTTCCCGTTGGTTTGTCCGTTGGATTGATTTTGCATTTGGTCTGAACCAACTGTTTGATGTTAATTAGAATGGAATCTTTTGCATATTCAATGCTTCGAGTTTCTTGAGTAAAGACTCGTCTGTTCCTTTCTTTCCATATTGTCCAAGTGACAAAACCTGGGCTGCATTTCCAGATGCTGTTAACACTACCCATTTGAGAGAGATTTTTCCTCCAGTTGATTATCGATTCCTGAATTGAGTCCCTGTTTCTGTCTGTATCTTCCAAGATTGCTTCCAACCATAACCAAAGCTGGGAAGCCCATTCGCAGGAGTTGAAGAGATGATTCATCGTCTCCTCCTCCTGTTGACACATGTAGCACTTTGAGGGTCCCTGAAATCCTTTTTTCCGTAAATTCTCCCAAGTTAGAGTTCTCTTCTGCATCATAAGCCAGAGGAAGGTGCGAATTTTCGGCCATAGGAGGTTATCCCATACTTTATCAGCCCAAGGAACTATGTCAGGATGCTCTACCTGTTCAATTATGCTTCGTGCTTCTTTGAGCGTAAATTCTCCGTTGCCCTTTGGCCCCCACCTGAGTTTATCATCCTCAACAACAATTCGAATTTTCCTTTTGTGAAGTTGCTGGTTTAGGTCATGGATAATCTGTTGCGGCACACCATACTGGTCTGGGTCAAAAATTTTCCATTCTCTCCAATCTGGATCTACACTGTCAGGGTTCCAGTAATGGTTGACTCTGTTGTGGCCCTCTGATTGGTAGGCATGCAAGAGGGGAGTGAGGATTGGAGACTCTAATTTGGGGGTTTGCTGCCAAGCGTCTTCCCAGAAGAGAGCTTGGGTGCCGTTGCGAATTTCCCAGAAGCAGTGATCCTGAATGATGCTTCGGTTGCCTTGAGCGTGATTCCAAATGGGGGATCCATTGGGAGTATCCTGCATACGTATGAGATCTAAAATGCTGCCGGTGGGCTTATATTTTTCCTTCCAGTGAGTGGCCCAGGGGAGGTTATTGCTAGAAATCCATTTCCACCAGATTTTGGCACCACAGACTTTGTTGGTGATAAAAGGATCCACCAGGTTTAGGCCTCCTCTGTTCTTGGGTCTGCAGAGTTTTTTCCATGCAACTAGAGACCATTTTTTCTTTTCCTTGTTGCCACCCCAAAGAAAGGTGCTTTGAATGCTTCTCATTTGATCTAGAATTCCCTTTGGAGCGGGAAGGATAGAAAGCATGTACTGAGGAATGGCTTGGAGGATAGCTTTTGTAAGCACCAGCCTGCCTGCAAGATTTAGAGCTCTGTTAGTCCAGTGCTTACATCTCCTTTCCATGTTGGCTAGAATTTTCTCCCAGTGCACCTTTTGCCAGGGTTTGAGGGTTAGGGGGGCACCAAGATATCTGGAGGGTAAGGAGCCAATCTTAAACCCTAACAGTCTGGAGAGATGAGATTGAACCGCGAGATGAGTATTGAAAAAAAAGATAGTAGATTTGGAGAAGTTAATCTCCATCCCCGAGGCTTTGCTGAAGAGGTGGAGAATGTTCTTGTAAGCATTAGCTTCTTTCACCGTTGGGGTGCCATGGAGCATTGTGTCATCCACGAATTTCTGGTGCGTGGTAGCTGGGCAGGACCGGATGGGCTGTAATCCTCTGATTTGGCCTTCATCTTTTTTCTTGATTATTAACCTGCTTAGGCCTTCCATGAGAATGACAAACAGGAAGGGGGAAAGGGGATCCCCTTGCCTTATGCCTCTCGTAGGCCTGAAGGGAGTGGAAGGGGTTCCATTAACTAAAATCGAGTAACTTGTTGATTTAATGAGCTCTGAAACCCATTTGATCCAGGGTTGGTTGAAGCCAAAAGCTTTTAAGGTGGCTTCCAGATAAGTCCAACTCACTTTATCATAGGCTTTAGAAAGGTCCAACTGCATAAGCATACCCGGAACTTTCCTGGCGTGGAGAGAATGTATCATTTCCTGAGCGAGCAAGATGTTATCCAGAATCTGCCGTCCTTCTACATAGCCAGATTGTTCCAACGAGATGATGCCCGGGAGAATTCTCTTGAGCCTGTTGGCAATAACTTTAGAAATGATCTTATAAATCACATTACAGAGGGCTATGGGCCTGAATTTATCCGGGGTGTTTGCCTCCTCTACTTTGGGAACGAGGGCTATGAAAGTGGAATTTAAGGATTTAAGGATGGTTTTAGATCTTCTGGAATCCTCCACAATTTCCCAGATATCATTCTTGACAATATCCCAACAAGCTTTATAGAAGTTGATCGTAAAACCGTCTGGACCAGGCGCTTTATCATTAGGCATGCTCTTGACAGCCTCCTCCACTTCTTCCATAGTGATCTTTTTCCTTAGGGACCAGTTCTGCTCATCAGTGATTAAGCGGGGAATGGCACTAGTTATTTCCTGGATGGCTGCCTCCCTATTGACATTGGGTTCCTGTGCTATATTGCTGAAGTGATTAGTTAGCAACCCCGAAATGTCGTCATGATTTCTGAGGATGTCTCCTTCATGATTCTTTAGTTCAAGGATTTTGTTGGCATTTCTGTAATCAATTGCAGACCTGTGAAAGAATTTTGTGTTTTGTTCACCTTCCTTTAACCACAGCACCCGGGATTTCTGTTTCCAGAACGTTTCTTCCTGCTGGCATCTGGTGTGCCACTGCTGAGTTAACACCTTCTCTTGTTCCCTGGAGTGCTCATCTCCCCTGCCTGCTATTCCGTCTCTGTGAATTTGCTCCAGTTTCTGCTCTATGGTTGCTTTTTCCTTGAATATATTCCCAAAAACCGTATGGTTCCACTCTTTTAATCTCAGTTTTACATTTCTGAGACGTTTCTGCAGGTTGAACATCTTAGAGCCTTCCTCATCTAGGGGCTCCGCCCACCATTTTCCCACCAAGGTAAGAAAGTTGGGGTGTTCTATCCAGAACTTCTCGAATCTAAAGGGTTTATTTCTGGTGGATCCAGGAACATCGATAAAGAGGGAGATTGGCCAATGGTCGGAGCCTCCACTAGGAAGAATGTTTGACTCCAGATTTCTACCGTCAAGCAATAAATTCTCAGAAACTAGAAAACGGTCCAGTCTTGAGGATATGAGATTTTCGCCACCCCTTCTATTGTTCCAGGTGAAGCTGCCTTGCTTAGGGTAAACATCTATAAAATTGGCCTTGTCTATAAATTCTTTAAATTGTTCCCCATCTCGATTTAGTTTTCGCAGCCCCCCTTTTTTCTCCATTAGGGAGGTTATCATATTGAAATCTCCTCCTAAGATAAAATTTGCTTGAGGGTGCCTTGCAATCAGATTTTTTAAAGAGTCTAGGAAAACAAGTTTATCATCTAACCTCTGAGGACTGTAAATGTTGATGCAGAGGAAAGAGAAAGAGTTACCTATAATGAGCATCTCCATGACGAGGTAGTTCTTGCTTGCTTCTGCTGCGACTAGCTGGTATCTCCTGGTGTCCCAGAAAGTTGCTAAGCCTCCCTCTCGTCCTTTGCTCTCTATCTCTAGAACCTCAAAATTTCTTCCTAATTTAAGACGTAGTTTCTCAGTGAGGACTTTGTTGCACTTTGTTTCTTGTAAAAACAACATGTTAGGATTGTTTTTCTCCATTTGTCTTTTTAGAAGTCTCTGTTTGCTGTGACTGTTCATACCTCTAGCATTCCAGGATATAATCTTCATGGTTAAACAGATTTAAAGAAGGACGGGTACTCACTTAATTGCTTGATCTGCCCCGCGTTGAGCAGTATCTCCCCCATGTCCTGCAGGAGTTCTCCATTTGATTTTCGTCCTCTTCGGCATTTATTTACTGAGCCAGCGATTTTACCTAGCGCTGTTTTTTGTTGATTCTTGCCTTCTTTACAGACGCCAAGTCTGTGTTTCTGTTTTTCCATAAGGACTTTTTGCCTAGCTATGAAGAGTTCCTTGACTTTACTTATCTCTTCTTCCGATGCTTTTTCAATCCCTTCCTTCCGCCATTTGTCCACCAGAGCTGATAAATCTAACCCTTCCATAGCTAGTGTTTCATTTAACTCCTGATCTTCACTTCCTATTTCACTGGTAGCCATATCTGTTTCGTAGTCCGACTCCTCCGTTCTGTCTTGCATTTGGACTTCAGTGCTGGGTATCTCGGTGTTCTTGCCTTTCTCTTGGTGTTGTGTTCGTTTTGCTAACTCTGTTTCTTTGTCTGATGTGTCCTTTTTTCCGTCTGAGTCGGTGTCCTGGTCCAGAAATTCGAAAGGATTGTTAAAGAGATTCTTTCTTATGTCTCCTTTGATGTTCCTTCTTCTATTGGCTCTCTGTCTGTGCTTTGGTTTTATGAAGTCATTTTTGGCTTTGTTATTCTGAGACTTGTCTTCTTCCGCTTCCTTCTGGTTCAGAGGGCAGTCCCTTATCAAATGTCCATGTTCATGACACTTTCGACACCTGAAGGGTATATGTTCATAGTCTAAAGCTTGGAAGTATTCCTCATCCCTGTAATCCAGCTAGACTCCTTCATGAAGTGCTCCGGAGACGTCCATTTCAACACAAATTCTTGCACAGGAGGTATATCTTTTCTGCAGGGTCGCTTCTGAAGCTTTGATGAACTTCCCAAGCTTGTTCCCTATTTGCCTTAGGGCGTTCATCCCCCAGTAGTCAATCGGTAGGGAGAAGAGTTTTATCCAGACTGGGACGCAGGTGAAAGATTCTTTCTCCGGAACAAAGTTCGGTAGCCAAGGTCTCATGTATAGCCCTGCTGAGGCTAGAAAGTATGGGCCTCCCTCGAAAACCCTGTCCTTGTCTTCAATGCTTGTGAAGACTACCGTGAAGAAGCCCCTTGCTCCTAGATGTAGCTGCACATCTCCTTTAGGTTTCCACACTTGCCTTATCCACTGGCATAGAGTCCTTTCCGTTGGCCAGATTCCCATGAATCTGCAGATGATGGCTTGTTCCGCCATGTGTTCCCTGTAGTTTTGTAAATCCGGGTCAGAGATAGTCACTCGTAGACTTTCAGTTTTTTTTGGCTTACAGGTGCTACTAGTGGCCCGTGTCTTGTTGGGGTTAACGCTAGTCTCCCCTTCCTTGTCCGAATGTCTTTTGTTGTTGTCGTCTTGTTCTTTGTCTGTTTGTGGGTCAGTTTACCCTTTTCCCGCTGGCTGAACTTTCGCTACCGAGTTCTCTTGATCACTGCAGTGGTTCTGCTTTTCTGGAATACTGACTTCAGCAGAGAAGACAGTCTTGTCAGAAACCATTGGTGTCTTTTCCTTCCTAATTCTGCTGTTCATCCTTGAGCTGTTCTGACCTTCTATTCTGACTCCTTCCTTCATTTTTTTCAGTCGATTTTGCAGGGTAACTTGTTTGAAAGTAGGGGTCCCACTGGACCCCTCTGCTCCCATCCAAGCCGACAACAGACTTCTCTTTCTGCGCAGTGCTGCTATAATTGATTTATGAGGTGCCTGGCCTGTTACAGAGCTGCCAGGAAAGACCAACAGAGCGTTAGTCAGGAAACCCTAGCCGCCGCGACCGCCATCATCGCTCCAGAACTCTCCCCCCCATAAATTTATTTAATAATAGCACAATATAAGATATTTAAGGGGAACAAACATTGAAATATTATCAATTTCATTGCCAATAAAGTTAAGGGTAAAGAGATTGAGAATCAATTGTCTCTCAGAATAACTTATTTTGAAGATAAAAGTTTAGTTAATGAAATGAACGTAGAAGAATAATAAGATACAAGTGGAAAAGATTTAACAACAATATTTTTTTTTTAATATCTCAATCATCTTTTTTGTTAAATGTAATATGGATTTCAGTTTTATAAATCAAGAAGTAAGAAAATAATTTTTTTTTATATCTTTTTAAATTAAACAAAGAAATTTAAAATGTTACATTTTAGAGTAGAAACACAAGTTTTTGGTCATGATATACAAAGCAATTTAATTACACTAGGAAAAATTCACACTCATGAGTGCATTGATTATTGTTCATTCACTTTATTTATTTTTACAAAAATATAAACAAGCATTTTGAAGGATAAAAAAATTGGAAGTTATTCAATCAATCAAAATATTGTTTAAATCCCTATACAATAATGACATTGATGAATGTATATCTACCTATATTTTAATCGTAGAGACGTCTAATATCACATGTTTGCAATAGTGAAATGAATAATGTTAGTTTATTATAGAGAAATCCAACATACTAAAAACAATAGATATAAATCCATATAGGACAATAATAATTAATGAGATAGAATGAGTGATGGCTTTACAATGTCATATGATAATATGTTTATATGTGTTGACTAGTCAATATTATGTTCATTATAACAAGTTGACTTGAGATGCAATGGAATGATTTGAAACATCCCAAACCATTGTACATTGTTCAATGCATTTTTTTTACTATATAAAAGAAGGATAAATAGATGAAGAAAAATATTCCACTAATAAAGGCATGCAACAACCGAGAGAGAGAGACAAAGGCATTTGTTGTTTTTATTTTCCCAAAGCAAAACCCACAATAAGAGGAATTGAAACAATTGAAATGTGCACTCTTTCATGTTTGTAATTTTATCTGAGATGTAATTAGAACCATAACATTGAAATGTACACACAGGCATGACTGTAATTTTATGTGTGATGTAATTAGAACCATAACATTGAAATGTACAGTTGTTGAGCATTGAAATGTGTACTTCTAGTTTCCCACCTCGACTCTCAACCATATGTAGTTATTAACATACGTAACAATCATGGAACCATGCATGTGAATATTCATGGCTATCCTAGTCATATGGTGTTAGCAGTGTTGGGAGATAATCATGCGTGATTTTTATTCATTATTTATTATCCAGCGGCACCACCTTGTACAGCTGAATTATCTTTCCAATTTCTACCTTCTAATTCTGGGTGGGTGTAATTCAACTACTAAGCATCACTTTTTTCATTTGAGACAAAAGGAAGCATCTTCATGCTCTTCTCTAGTTGGAAGTGTTTGTCAACTCTTCTCAAGAAATATCCATACATGACGCACGCTTAATAGACTTGCTCCACTCGAACTGCCAACTGCTGGTGTGCTTTGTGCATCCCCTTTTTTGTGATTGTTGTCCTTGTGAATCGTGATGCCTTCTACATTACAATTACTAAAAACAATTTGAGATATTCCTTTTTATAGAAGAAATTTCATTTTGGTGATGGCAATGTGCATAACCTTCCATGAAGATCACTGTTAATTTTAATTTTCAATGATCAACAAACCTATGTGTGTGAGATCTATTTGTTGCTTTTCATTAGTTTTCATATGAATTTTGTTGTGTATTGTCTTATTTTCAAATAATATTATGTATTTTTATATTAATTTATATTTTTATATTTGTTGATTTGTTGATTATAGGTATAAAATTCCACCTCTTGGTCGCCCCAAAAAGGATTTGAAAGAACTTTCACTTTCTGATGCATTTGGTATATCTCAATGTTCTAATCAACTGCATATTTCTGAAAATGAAGTATATGATCATGTGGATGAGGACCATGAAACAGATAGTGCAGAACTTCTTGAAGAGGAACCAACATCCAAGAGGTACAAAAGAACATTCAAGTCCAAATGGAAGTTGAGATTTCCATGGGCTTATGTTGTAAAAGATTTTAATGGTGTTGAAAGGATAAAATGTTCATGGTGTGTAAAATTTAAAAGAGAAACTCCATTTGCTAAATATGAAAGCACAACCCTTCAAGTTAGTGCTTTAAACATCCATGCAACATCATACGCTCATAAATTGCTTTGCAACTTGTAGAGGGAGAAAGTAAACGGAGTACTCTTTCAATTACAAAACATGTAGAACTAATGGTTGATTCTTAGAAAGAGAGAATTATATCAGTTATTGAGAACATGTATTTTGTTGCAATACATGATTTACTTTTGGAAGTATATAAGCCAATTTGTGACTTGAATAGGTATAAAAACACTCCTCACATGCCTCTAATAGATGAATACTCACCATATACAAATACAACATCTGCAAAGACTTTCTAGAAGTTGCTAAAGAGGTATATTGGAAAAAATTAAAAGATGAGATTCTCCAAAGTCCATATTACTCAGTTTTAGTTGATGAAAGCATTGATCGGACTATGGTGCAACATTTGATTGTTTATATTACATAGTTGACCAATGAAGGAAGAGGTCCATGTGCTACAAAATTCATACAATTGCTACAAATTAGGGATGGAACATCACAGTCTATGTATGATGTTGTGACATCTCTTTTATCAGACATGAATCTATCCATGACAAAGTTAGTTGGATTTGGATATGATGGAGCATCATCCATGAGGGGTATTCATGAAGGTTTATCTACTAAGCTTTGTCAACATGCCCCTCATTTAGTAGATATCCGTTGTATAGCTCCTCGAAAAGCATTAGCAACTAATGATGCTTCATCTTATTTTGAAGAGTTGCAAGCTATTGATAAGTTTGGAAACAAGATCTATTCATGGTTAGGGAAATCTACTAAAAGACACAGAGAATTGAAAGAGCTAATGGAGTCATTTCAAATCACAAGGTTATACGTGTTACAAATTCATCATATTAGATGGATTTCTAGAGGAAAATTCATTGAAAGACTCGTTAAGCAGATGCCTCCTTTGTTAAGAGACTGGGAGTTAGAGGAGAAATAAATGTATGAGATGGCTACAATATTTCGAGTTCAATTTTGCATCCACTTACTTGCAGATGTGTCTATTGAGTTAAATACACTGAATCAAAAGTTTCAAGAGGATCATGTTGACATTACATCTATTGGAACAACTTTGGATATCACTATTAGCTTGCTTCATAAGCGATTTCTAAGAGGCACATTTGGGGCAGGTGCAATGCACACATCATCATTTTTAAATAAAACACAACAAGGAAATTTTGAGTTTGCAGATTGCACAGGTATAACACATGTACATGAATTGAGGTTTGAGAGTTTGCCAAAGTCACAAAGATCAAGGACACTAGATGACTTCATTATGTTGGGAAAGGCTTTTGTAATGAAGGTGATTGACTCTCTAAATGCAAGGTTCACAGATTTACTTATTTTTAATGCAGCTAAGGTTTTTAGTCCTCGTAATTATTATGAGGATATGGATGACAGAGACTCTCAAACAAGAAGATGGTTGACATGTTTATGTGAAAAACTTAGTGCTGGAGGCTTGCTTGTTGTGGACAACATTAAATGTATGGGTGAAATGGATGAATTTATATGTACTATGTATAAATCTTACCCAAAAAAGCATATGTTTGGAGCATGGGATCTATGTGGAAGTGAAATTGAATGGTTTGAAGGATTTCCATGCTTAATGCAGCTATGGCAAGCAATTTTTGTTATTCCGGCTAGTACAACAATTTGTGAAAGAGGTTTTTCAAAATTAAATCGGATAAAAAATGAGGATAGGTCAAGACTTTATTTAAAAACATTAGATATGTTAGTGTTTATCTCTCTCAGTGCACCTCATGCTCTAAATGAGGTAGATTGGAATGTTATTTATGATGAATGGAAAGAGATGAAAACTCGAAAACCTCTTCCACTATGAAAATAGATTGAAAGAAATACTAAGTTTCAATGTTTATTACCATCATTGTCTTACTCTATCGAGCACTTGAATGAACCATTTTGGTAAGTGAAATTTTTTAGTTTTATACCATTTGACTTTTGTAAATGAAAACATCACCATATTTTTCAAGTTTTTATGTGAATTTTTTTCTGACACATATCGAATGTAACCATTGCAGGATATTGCACAAGATATCTTAAGCTGGAGGACTACAACTGTCAAAGTTTTATAACTGAAAGAAGAAGCTATCTTAGATCAATTTTGCGGCCAAGTCTAGGAACTGTAGTTCCAATGATTTGAGATGTGCAAACATTGGAAGTCTCGGCTTTCCAAAAGAGTTTTAATAGACAATAAAATAGTGATTTGGTCAAATCTGAAGTTTATAAGCTAGAATTACACTGATACCTCCTATATAAGCTACAATTTATTTTTAATTTTATAAATGAGACCTTCCATATACTTTTAATATAAGTACTTTTGTTTCTTCATATTTTTATTTTTATTTCAATTTCATTAGGATGTAATTATTTCTATATGTTTATTTTTTGTAATCATATGCAGTTTCCCAACTATGATTTTGTCCTTATAATTGGTTCAATTGTTGCTGAGTTCAAGGCCTCTGCAATATGATCTTATGTGGTTACATTTCTCAATCACACATGTGTAAGAGTAATGCATTTACTAATGCAGCCTTTGAAATAGTAGTATCTTTTTGTTTGTGAAAAAATAAAAAGAAATTTGAAAATGATTAACTGTTGTCAATTGAATTGCTCTTTTTCTCTATGCTTTTCATTATGGAAGTGCGACATGAATGTGTGCCCTTCTAAATGAAATTAAGACTTGCCCTTCAAATTTGATCACTGGTCACGTTATGGTTATCGTCACCAGCCTCCCCATCGTTCTAGCCTTTATTAACAGTGCGTGCTTCTCTCTACATTGTCCGTTCGAACATTTTTTTTTCTTTTAACCTTTTGATGTACATTTGTTTTTTGAGAGTATCAGATATACATGTTATTAGATATAAATTAAAATATCTCTTATATAGATTTCAATCAAATAATTATATATATAAATAAATAGATCCATTATTATACCAAATTTACAAGTTATTAAATATAAATAAAATATTCATTTTGATGGGTAAACTGGTATCAAGACACTAACCAGCATTAATGCACTAATGTTATAATCTAAAAAAATTGTTATTATTATTATTTCTCTAAAAATAGTTTTTCATTGTTTTAAGTAAATCACAAACGTTATAAGAATAGTGTCATTTATGTAGAAATTCTTGTCGTCTGGTTTAAAATGTAGAAATATTTGTGATCTCCCTTAAAATGTTGTCATCTAAATGTTTTTAGTTTGAGAAGGTGATGTGAAATGGTAGAGAATATAAT
Source organism: Pinus taeda (assembly GCA_000404065.3). Classification (NCBI taxonomy): domain Eukaryota; kingdom Viridiplantae; phylum Streptophyta; class Pinopsida; order Pinales; family Pinaceae; genus Pinus; species Pinus taeda. Next base: position 3,129 of record APFE031120206.1, on the reverse strand, counting down.
GAACACACATGGATTATGGAGGACATGTTTAATTTTGATTTCAATGATGAGATCAACTAGTCAAACAAGTAGATCTTCTCGACAAATGACGAGTTTTAGTATCCTTCACAGATATGTAGGGTTGTTAATGACAAAGACACGGAGGTAAAGATATCCACTTCTCCCTTTGAGGTCATTAACGAGGATTTGGCAACAAAGTTATTAGAAATGTCAACAAATGTGCTAGTGTTAGGGATAAACAATCAAAATCATGTAAGAGAAGAGCAAGGAGGCACACATTTTTCCGATTGACAATATTATTAGGTTAAGGTTTAGATGTTTAATTTTTTGAAAGATGGGAGCAGGGAGTAGAGGAAGGGTTTTTTAGTGCTGACATATGAGCTATGAGCGAAAGGATAGAGCATACAAGAATTATAGGCATACCAAACCCATTCGAGTTAAAAAGGGGAAGGAACACTTTTTATTAACAATATACTTTTCCATGAAACAAGCAAATCACCTAGTAGAGAAATCCATCCTTGGCTGCTTTATGCACCATAAGGTAAATTTAAAGTCTCTATAGATATGGATAAAGGAGACTTAGGAGCCATGATTAGGATATAGTCTAGTTTTCCAGCTACATATCAACAGATAGGCAATTTTTGAATTATTGTCAATTAGAGACCAGGACTTTGACCCTTCATTAAATGTTACTTATGGGATTTATTTGCTAGATTGCTATTACAATTCTAGAAGAGTGAATCCATAGAAATAATAGGAAATTAGGTGGGAAGATTTATAAAAGTGGAAAAGTCTAGAATGGGTTTTAAAGATAAAAGGGTGGCTCAAATATTAGTTGAGTTGTGATTTGAAATTCTCATGGAACGGGTATTTTATCAATCAAAAAATTGGCTATCATTTTTTTGATGTTTGGTATGTAACAAGAAGAGACATATAAAAATAGATTATGAATGAGGGAAAATGAACAAGACTAGAGATATCAAGGTTTTTAAAGAAAAACAAGCCAGGCTAGCACCAACATTGACAAAATACTCGGTATTAGCCCCAGATAAGTTCAAACATGAGGAGACAAAGTAAGATAATACTTTGACTCCTGGGAAGGAAGATGAAGCTTCTTTGGAAATTAAAAAAAAAAGAACCTCAAGGTATTTTTTTGGATACCTCTAAGGTTTTAGGGATAGAAAGGACTGAAGAAGAGCAATGAACCTTCTCACAATAGGATGGAGGTTTCGGAGAACATGCTTCACCAAAAAATACCTCTTCTTTTAGTCTAGAAGCATGTGTGGGTAAGAAGAAGATTTTCAATTCACTAAGAGCTAGACTATCAAGACTCTTATCTCTAGATTCATACACAAGTGAGTTTATCCTTGTTTTTAAAACCATTTATTTTTTTTTAATAAGCTTTTAAAATCGGTTGAAAAAGGATTAGGTCGGTCATTAATTCTATCAGAGAAAGTCATGTCTCCTTCATTTTTGAGGGGGTGAGCTAAAGAGGGATTTTCATATGTTCCTTCTGAAGGGAATCATAGGATAATATTTTCTTAGGTGAAGCTAGTGTTAAGATGAGGGACCTTACCCATCTGCCAACAAACATTTTTCTAGGCACTTAGGGGTGATTATCGTGTCCATATGGTAGCCTAATGCTTTTTCTTTCTTTCAATATTAATGGATTGGGGAATCTCCCAAATATATTTCCTTTTAAATACTTTTGAAGGTTCATAATCCTCTTTCTTACTTCTACAAGAAACCCTAATATCTAACCTTAATATTGTCAAGTTTGTGTCTTCCTTCTTAATTGCATGGAATTTTGTTTCCTTCTTAGTAGTAGGCCACTTTGGATGACTTATCATTAGATTAAGCTCGTATGTCAGAAAAAATGTTGGAGAGGATTGTGATTCGAGAATCATTATAAAATATTTTTATCTTTCTCTTAATAGCCCTCCAAGAATCTTGAATATCTATGGACCCTATTGCAACCCTGGAATTTTTTAAGACTACATTGCTGAGAAGGGTAGGCTTTCCGATCATAATTTAATCCTAAGAAGGGGACTTGAATTTTATTTTATCGTCTTGAGAAGTATGGGGTCTTAAATCCCTCTTGCATCCTTTACCAAACCTTTTTAAACATATTTTGTTTACTTTTGGTAAAATTAATACTGAATCCCTTAAGAGAAACCCTGCCTGGAGGAATCTTTGTTCTATATCAGATGCTATTCCAAACAACTCGATCATTTCATTGGTGTCAAAGTTGTTACCTATAGAAGTGGGATTATAACTTTCTTCTATATCAGATGTTATTCCAAACAAATCGATCATTTCATTGGTGTCAAGTCGTTACCTATAGAAGTGGGATTATAACTTTCTTGGGTATGTTCTGATACAATTTTGGATCATTTCCAAATCCTTATGGAATTAGGGATTAATACCTCTAGCCGAAATTATCATTCAAGTTCAACTTGTGATGGATAAACCATGAAGAGTTTAACTAGATTATTAAATATAAGCGGGAACATGTTCACCTACATAAGACTGAATTTTTGGTGCAAAATTTTGTGGAGAATGTCTTTAACATTAAAAAAAGAAGTTTCCTTTTCAACTCACAGTAGGAAGGAAATGGAAAGAAAACATTTGCTTGATTTAGACGTTAAAACAGATGGTATATTTAAATATAATCCTGGTGGTTTACTCTCATGTTTTGAAAACTGTAAGCTATATGAGTATCAAAAGAAGAAGTCTAAGACTTTATTGATGGAGGAAAAAATTATCAAGTTAAAAAGCAAGGCTCTTTGGATAGTTGAAGGTCAAAGAAATTTAAAAAAAAATAACAAATTTATGGATCTCAATAGATCGATTAATAACATCAGGCACATTAAGGATGAAGAGGGGAGTTCGGTGAATTCTCATGAGGATATGGCTAAAATAGGTAAGGATTTCTTCCAGAATCGTTTTGCCAACATGAACTTATTTAATATCAATGATCAGTCATAAATCATCGTTTTGTATCTGTTAGTGCTTGAAATTTCACCTAGGCTGAGATAGACAAATCTCAAGGCTACATCAAACCATTCAGCCTCGTAGCTAGCCCTACGAGGCAGGAGAAGGCTCTCTCCGATCAAACTCGGTAGATCT
>APFE031120205.1:0-15255 GCA_000404065.3 Pinus taeda | reverse complement strand
GGAAATTGTACAGAAACGCAAAACCCAACAATTGCATGACTAAAGTAAAATGTCATGCTAAGACTGGGAAAGTTCTCAGTGTATATACACACAATATATTTCTATAACCGTCATTATAATAGTCATTATAAAGTTCTAAGTGTATATAATAGACTACACACTGCATACACTAAACTAAACACAGAAAACGAAAAGTTGGCTTTGTTCATCAAGGACGTCCGAGGCTTTCTTTATTCCAATGATGATTATTTTATTGCAACTTTCAATTCAATAACCAACTACTATTCTCGTGCACATATTCCTCATGCATGATAATACATCTTTTTTCAAGATGCCATGCATTTTGTTACAAGCAACACGTTTATAGTTGATACTACATATTTCTCATGCATTGTAATACGTTTTTCTTCAAGATGCCATGCATTTTGTTACAAGCAACACGTTTATAGTTGATTCTACATATTTCTCATGCATTGTAATACATTTTTCTTCAGGATGCCGTGCATGACACTGGCCTGTTATAATCAATATGTTTATAGTTGATATTACTAGAGTTGTTGAGGGGGTTTTATTTTTATTTTTAGCATAGATTTTGGAATTTGATAGACATAAGTAAAGTCTAAACTTCTGAAAAATGGGGAGAAATCATTCTGAAATAGAAATGAGAAAATAAAAATGGGGAGCAATCATTTTGAAGTAGAAACGAGAAAATAAAAATGGGGAGCAATCATTCTGAAGTAGAAACTAGAAAATAATAAGAAATTACAGTTTCAAAAAGAAAAATATGGCGTCAAAACCAAACAAAACATGGTTGTGCTTCCTTAATTCCACTTCGTCATTTACTTCTTGTAAAAAGGAGAAGAAGAAAAGTACTTCAAATTCAAACACGTTTGACTATTACAAGAAAATTTGTTCAAAGTTAAACACATTTAGCCATTGACTTAGGTTGAGCATAGATTAAATTTGGAGTAGGTTTTGAAATGATAAGACACATGAATCAAATTTTCAAAAGATAAGCCTAGAAAGGACACATGAAAACCAGAGGACAAGAAACTGTGTTGTCTGTCAAATGGGGAGCAATCATTTTGAAGTAGAAACCAGAAAATAAAAATGGGAAGCAATCATTCTGAAGTAGAAACTAGAAAATAATAAGAAATTACAGTTTCAAAAAGAAAGGTATGGCGTTAAAACCAAACAAAACATGGTCATGCTTCCTTAATTCCACTTCGTCATTGACTTCTTGTCAAAGGGAGAAAAATAAACGTACTTCAAAGTCAAACACTTTTGACCATTACAAGAAAATTTGTTCAAAGTTAAGCACATTTAGCCATTGACTTATGTTGAGCATAGATTAAATTTGGAACAGGTTTTGAAATGATAAGGCACATGAAGGCACATGAATCAAATTTTCAAAAGATAAGCCTAGAAAGGAAACATGGAAACCAGAGGACAAGAAACTGTGTTGTCTATCAAACTGTGATGTTCATTTTTATTTACAGTTTCATTTTTATTTAGTCACAATAATCAGTGAGGTGTGATGGTTTTTCTTACTCATAGTGATGAGTGAGACATGATGCCACTGATAGCATTGAGCAAATCCAGTTTTTAGTAGAATAATAATAAGAAATTACAGCGTCATGGCATCAAAACCAAACAAAACAGGGCTGTGCTTCCTTAATTCTACTATTCCACTATAGTCTGAACTGGATAGTGAAGTGAATTTTTTAGTTAAGGTAAAAGAAAAATTATAACAACTAAAGCTCCGATAAAATTAAAAAGTTGTTTTATGTTAGGCTTCACGACAGTTACCTATCCTTTGGAATCTTCCTGGATATAGCCTGCAGGTTTCTACAGTGATCCGGGATTAAAACACTGGACACTGAGGCATCACATTATATGCAAGCTTTTAAAGTGATCCTGGATTAATAAGTTAAAAACAAAAACAAAATTCCATAAAGATGGGAGAGTAGAGTTAATATAGAGATAATATATCATTGAGAATATATATAAATATATAATTAATGCATATGATGGTGTGCAGGTGTAAGAATTAAATAGATGAATTTGGAATTTCTTTCCTTATTTATTAGAATCACAATCCACAATATAATTAGCAAACTAAAATATATTCTTTTCAATAATAATAATAGTTGTTAAAAGCAACAAAGCCATGTATTCTCTTGGATAGCTATATGGGCATTAGGCGCATCACGTTTTGTATGTTTGGGAGCTCTGGATTTTAACTGAGCAGACATGACAAATGCAGTAAAAGTGAAGGGACGGAAACTGTGCAGAAGCACTAAACCCAACAATTGGTTGACTAAACTAACATGTCATACTGCACCGTTTGCCAGACTGGGAAAGTTCTGAGTGTGATATTATAATTAAAATTTCTGAAAAAAAAATTGTTCATTAAAGATGTCGCTCCCATGATCCCAGCTTGCTCTGATATTTTTTTAATTTTGATTGACACGTCAACTTCAATCCTAAATCCCTACAAATTACAGGGGAGATACTGACATGGTCTGCATGTGCATTTCATAGGGAAGAAGTTAGCACTTTATAGCTTATATCAGTTTAGGGATAGACTATCAATCAAATCACATCACATGCGGTGGGGATATCTGAGATCAATATTATTTTCAATATTTCAAATAGACTGTTGTACAGAGGGTACAGAGTTTGAATTTGGTGAACTGAAATAGTCAATTCATGCGGGGATATCTGAGATCAATATTATTTTGAATATTCCAAATCAACTGATGTACAGAGCGGTACAAAGTTTGAATTCACTGAATTGAATTGAAATAGTTACTTCAGATCGCGCTGGGAGAGGAGTTGGGTGCATTAATATAATTGTTGAATTATTCATCCTCCTCTCGAACACCCGAACACCCTGGGAAACTATGAGTTACTATGAATTATTCTCTCTGCATGAAATCCCTTTATTTTCTCCCTTAAATATCTCTTTATTTTGTCAAATTGACAGGACTAAGTCAAATACTAGAGTTTTAAAGAAAAATCGAAGAGGAATAGAGAAGAATTGCGGTACTTAATTAGTGAAAAATGTGCAAGTCTCAGCAACATTCCGACTGCATATGGTCAGAGATATGGATCTTGATCATTGCGTAGTTACTTGCATGTAAAGGAACACATCAAACCCTAAACGCTCGAATAAATTAAATCACTTACCATTTCCATCCTTTTCAAAGAGGTCAAGGCCTACTTGAACTCATAAATCTGCTCTTTGGTTAATTTCATCGCCATAGTATTCGATCGAACTCTTTTGAGACGACTAAAGTTATTTCTATTCTTATAGCTGAGATCCACCCGATTTCGAATCCTGTAGAGAGAAAAGAGAACTACTGTCGATTCCTCCGAAGAAGGAAAACTATTTGAACTTACGATGCCAAAACATAGACAAATATATATAGGGGTAAGGATTGGAGCCCTGAAATCCGGGTGTTGAGCGTGAGGTTTGACCGTTGGATGCACAGTGGAGATGATTGAACCGCTTAGATGCGATATACCCTCCGATGGGAGGGGAGCCTCAATGGGAAGTTGTAGGTGAGAGTTTATTTAAGCTTTCCCAATACAAAATTAAATGGAATGCATTTAGCTTAACTAAGGAGTCCTACATGATATTTCTAGTTATAATTGGCAGATGCTGGATTCTTGTGGGAATGAACTGGATTGGTTGTTAATAATGTCTAACAAAAAAAATTATGTTATCTGAATTTATACAGGTGACACTTCTCTTTTGGGATGAGCTTTCAGTGAAACCATTGTTCACCACAAGGTAATCTATATCTAGCTTCTCTCTTCATTTTGCAACATGATATTTTTCTGAAACATTGTTCTGGGTCCACCGCAAAGTTTATGATATTGTTGTGTGTGGCTTTCCAAGGAAAATCCATATTTTCACAACCCAAAATACAGGGTGTACTCCGAAAAATGTGGACTAGATAACGTTCTTATGCCATGGGGACACGATGAGTATATGTACCTGGTAATATACTCTCAAAAAATAAGCTAAAAGATCATTTCATTTCATGTGACCTACATGGAATATTTGATTGTTCATTGCCTCCGGTTGCTCTCTTCATCATACGATTTCACTCTTTCTACGTTAAGCAAAACAAATTTGCATTTGCTTTGGAAACCTGAAAAATTATGATTTCACTGGACTAATAACACATCTAATGGATGACGTATTTGTTACATCTCTACATTGTGAAGGTTCCTACATGCTCGTGAAGGTTCCTACATGATCTTGCTAAATGATGAAGATAAGTATATGCTCAAGTGGGTTAAAATATTCAAATATTCTGGATGATAATTCTCTTCCCTGCTTCTTGGTTCGCACTGGCCGGGCATTGAGGCATCCATTGGCGGCTTCTCAACACCGCTAAGGAAATTACCAAAAAACACAGTTACCCACCTGAGGTTGCGCACACTACACTCTATGCTAACAAAATTACCAAAATATTCTTGCACCAGCAGGGCATTGAGGCATCCATTGGCCGCTTCCCAACACCGCTAAGGAAATTAACAAGAAACACAGTTATCCACCTCAGGTTGCGCATGCTACTGTTAACGAAATTGCCAAGAAATGCAGTTACCCACCTCAGGTTGCGCGCACTACACTCGCACACTACACTCTATGCTAACGAAATTGCCAAGAAATGCAGTTACCCACCTCAGGTTGGGCACACTAAACTCTATGTTAAGGAAATTAGCAAGAAACGGAGTTACCCACCTCAACTAATTAATAATATACAATAAAGATTTGTAAATTCATCTCAACACATCTGCAGATTTTATAGCCCTTTATCAGGAAGCTAGGGAGAACCCTGATGAGAGTGAGAGATCTATAGATTTTAAGTTTACGGCATGGTTTTAACCATTCTCTAAATGTGGGTTGAGTCAATAAGCAATGCAGTGAAAAATATAAGCAGGGTAATCTCCTTAATAAATCCAGGAGATAGCTAAAGGCAGCGACAGGGTAACCATGTCCAAGGCATAAAGGATAAATTGAATTAATGTGGGAGAGCCAGAGGCAACGATACAAGGGATAAATTCAATTAGTGTGGGAGAGCCAGAGGCAGCGATACAAGGGTTACAGTGATTAATGATACAAATTTAATAAGGCAGATACATAAACTAGGGTCAAGCTCGTTAAGCCAGAGCCAGAGCCCCATCCATACATAGCCCTCTTAAACCAATTAATGAGAATCTAGCCATTACCGATCCATGGTTTTAGCCTATATTCTAGGCAATGTTGGAAATGCCAGTTAAATGGTTTTTTAATCCTAATGAAATTAACGGCAAAACCAGAGATAATAGATGTGTGTTGAACGAAGACAGTGAGTGAAAGAAACGCGGGTTCATCTACTTAATGCATCCACTAGAAACAAATCCATTAATAGATATCTGGATTCCATCTTTTCGTCCCTCTTTTCGTCCCTTGACGGTTTGAAGTATAGCAACAACAATGCCCTTATCCTTCTGTTTTTCCATAAATTAGGATTTTATGGCTGAAGAGTTGAAATAAGACAAAATAATGAGTAAAACCAGCGCAGAACAGAGATCAGAGGAAATGCTAGAATGAAAAGAAAGTACACTAGTGTAGAGAGATCATTCATTTATATTAATACTGAGATATGATTTATCTCTATGGGCAAAAAAGCTGAGAGAGCTCACTCACCCAACAACCATTGAATAATTTTTTTTTCTTCTGAAAGATGTTTTCACCTTCCAAGAATGATGCAGGCGTCTCCCTTGCAAAAATATGATCCAAGTGCCTGTAATCTATTCCATCCTCCTCCTCCATCAACCATTAACAACACTAACTGAGACTCAACCAGACTCAAACTCTGACTCAAACACATACCTACACCGACTAAGACTCACCCAGACCATCCAAACAGAAACAAACCAGCAATCACAGACATATCCGTGTAGTCCAGATGATGAAAGGAGGAGGAAGATAAATGTTTATATATACAGAGCTTCTTTCACCGACCTCCAACGGATTCATAATTCATAATTCGCAGAGTCCCTCTAGAATCATCCTAGAAGGCATCACTCACGCTTTTAATAATGCTTTTGAATTTTAATTAAATCATTGCTTTTTCATCACCACGCTTTTAAGAACACTTTTGAATTTTAATTAAATCATTGTTTTTTCAAAGATATTTGTGAAGTCCCTCCAGAATCATCCTGGAACACATTACTCACGCTTTTGAATTTTATTTAATTCATTGTTTTCTCAAAGATATTTCAATTTTTTTTTTTTTCAAATTAATATATGCCTTCACTCGAAGCTATGAGTCTATTTTATTTATTTTTTAAATATTTTTTAATATCAAAATATATTTAATTTAATGTTTTATCTCGTAATTTGTATTAACATAAATAATGTTTTTTTGGGTTTGTTTTGTATTTTATTTATATGTGGAAAAAGTTAAATTTTCAAGTAAATATTTCATTTTAATTAAAAGTTGTATGTGTAAATACTTTTTGTGGTTATGAATATAAAAAAAATAGTTTATATAATTTATAAATAAAATATTTGGAAAAAATAAGTTAATTGATAATGTCATAATTGTAGTAAAACATTTTTTTTTTATTTTTAAACACATACATATTTCTCATAGTTTTCTACTGACAATGCTATTACTAGCATTTGCACCAGATATTGCAAAGGAAACACTATAAGCCATAAATTGAAAAACAATTGTGACATGGGAGTGGGAAAATCTAAAAACGATCTTACCTTTTTTTATAAGAGAAAAAAAACATCAAACATTTTCTAGAAATCATATCTCATGACCTTGCATCTCTGTGTCACATATAAATATCAAAAAAACTCACAAAGTAAAGAAACTTTTACTACTACAACTCTGTGTTCTTCCAACTGTTCTGAAATACTATATCAACTTACAGAAAATTTTTCTTTAGAGCCTATTCTTCACAAGAGATATTCTTGATTGCTCTAAATATTCATCTTGAAGATATGAAAAAGACATGATAAGTACAGACAATTACAAAAAAAAAACAGCCAGATTGCAGAGAACAGTCCTGTACAGACCATTAGAAATGGATACTCCCGAGCTGTAGATACTACCGTTTTTGTGGGCTTGGTAGAAGAGCTTTCCAGGCAAGCAGTAACATCCCATATTTGATAACCGATCTGCCTCTTGATTCTGTTCTTTACAAGAATTCAACAAATTTCTGATACGTTTCATCCAAAATGTGAGGGAAGGTGGTCCAAAAGAAGACTTTTGTTGTACCCTATTTAAAATCATCTTTGACTCACCAAAAACATATAAGTTCTTTTTTGCTAGCCAATGAGAAGATAGAAGAGCCCTAAAGAGCTATAAGCTCCGCTCTATTGTTAGACCCAAAGTCACCATTCCACCATAAATAAAAATAGCTACATGTCTTTAGAACTAAAAAAAGCCCCACCGCCACAAGCCCTATAAGTGTATGCCCCCATAAAAACATACAACTAGATGATTAGTCCATACTTCCTTGTGTTGAAAGGACTAAAAAAGCCCCACTGCCACAGACCCTATAAGTATATGCCCCATCAAAACATGCAACTGGATAATTAGTCCATACCTCCTTGTGTTGAAAGGGTCTCAAAAAGGTCTTAAAGGAGTCTTCTCCGACATAGGACCAATATCCAAAGTCAAAGAGCCGAGATATTTCATTGTTGATATCACATATATTTCACTTAATTTTATTGATATGTTTGGCCTTAGAAACCTTCAACATACTTTCCTAACTGGCTATGTCTTCAAGAGAGATCATTGAAGGTTGTGATACTTGCAACTTGGTGCAAAAACAATACAGAGCTTCGTTGGTACTTCATGCATTATCTATATGTTAGCGTACAATAAATTTATTTTATGGACATATAATAACATTTAAGAAGCCTCCATTGGAGTCTTCGGCTACCGTTGGAGCAATCAATTCATAAAATAATCTCCTCCCTAAATTTTAAATTAGTATCCATACTACCATTGTGACTTCAATAATTTGTGTCTTAATTTGAATGGATCTACGTGGGTTCAACAATTATGTCAACCTCTTCATCATAATGTGATCCAATTCCCAAGATGAATGCAATAAAGTGAGGAGTCGCTCATGAAATATTTAAAGCCTATTTCCAGAGAAAATTCCAAATCATGACAGATGCATGAACAAATGCCAAAGGCAGAAACTATACCATATATAGCCAATACCCAGTCTCAAATTGGAAGAGATATTTTAATACTATGGTGAATTAGAAGTGTAAAACATAACAAAGGGGATTCTGAGTTTTGTCCCAAAAATTGCAACAGGGGATTCTGAGTTCAGTCTCAAAAATTGCAACAGCCTGTAGAGAGTGATTATATTGACGACTCGATTTATGATGGATTGTCTACAACTTCCTTTTTTTTATAAGAGAACAAAACGATCTTACTTTTTTTTATAAGAGAAAAAAAACATCAAACATTTTCTAGAAATCATATCTCATGACCTTGCATCTCTGTGTCACATATAAAGTCTCAAAGAAACTCAGAAAGTAAAGAAACTTTTACTACTACAACTCTGTGTTCTTCCAACTGTTCTGAAATACTATATCAACTTACAAAAAACTTTTCTTTAGAGCAGATTTTCTAGATTGTTCTAAATATTCATCTTTTTTATAAGAGAAAAAAATGATCTTACATTTTTTTATAAGAGAAAAAACCATCAAACATTTTCTAGAAATCATATCTCATGACCTTGCATCTCTGTGTCACATATAAAGTCTCAAAAAACTCAGAAAGTAGAGAAACTTTTACTACTACAACTTTGTGTTCTTCTACCTGTTCTGAAATACTATATCAACTTACAAAAAACTTTTCTTTAGAGCCTATTCTTCACAACAGATTTTCTGACTGTTCTGAATATTCATCTTGAAGATATGAAAAATACATGACAGGTACAAACAATTACAAAAAAAACAACGAGATTGCAAAGAACAACCCTGTACATACCATTAGAAATGGATACTCCCCGAGCTGTAGAGAGTATCATTAATGTGGGGTTGGTAGAAGAGCTTTCCAGGCAAGCAGTAGCATCCCATATTTGATAATCGATCTGCCTCTTGATTCTGTTCTTTATAGGAATTCAACAAATTTCTGATAAGTTTCATCCAAAATGTGAGGTAAGGTGGTCCAAAAGAAGACTTTTGTTGTACTCAATCTAAAATCACCTTTGAGTCACTCATTTTAGGATCATGGTTTGGAGAGATATTGGCATGCAAAATGTCCATCACCACCACGAGGGTAGAATCTTCTAGAAGATGATTCGTTACTCGATGCGTAGACTATCTTCAAAATCTGGGCAGTAGTGCATGCATATGCAACAAAGTATTTATCGCTTGCAAGAATGTATCTTGGAATCAATCCTTGGTCAGAAATTCTTGTGTGTCCTAGAGTATTCCTCAAATTGGAGAGCCACAATGTGAAATCTGAGACTTTGTATGGGTATGGCACCACCCAGTCATCCTTTTGTTTAAACAATAAAACACGGATAACCGCGTCCTGTCCCGATTCCACTCCAAGAAGCCCTACTACCAAATGTATATTCGTAGAATATACAACAAAACAAATACAACAATAGGATTTCAGATAATAATTATTTGACTTCGCTTATGCTTGTCCGATTCCAGAATTTTCCATCCTTAATTGACCTAGATTCTAGAATATGGCTTAAATCTGTCAAATTCCAAAATATCCAGAAAAAATCTAACAATATTTTATATCTCTTCATTCGTTGGTAATGCAAAACAAAACGTAGCAGTGATTTACCCACTTGGCAGTGGGGTGTTTAAGCTAAGCATTGGCGCCGACATAGATAGTGAGTCCGACATAGGGAATCAAATAACTTGCAAGTAGATAATTGAGACTATTAGCGTATGGATTAAAAGGAGGCGACAAAATGGTATTCAATGCAACGTTGATGGTTTTGGAAAAATTTGAAGCACTCAGATCAGTTGGGGTCTAGGAAATCCGGGCACAGTTTGCTTCAAATCCCTGCGTTGGATACATTGAAGAATTAATACAAATATTATGTTTTTATAGATACTAATTTAATGTAAAATTTATAGCGGTAGTAGTTGGAATCCATCTGGGTCAACAAGATCCATCTAGATAACAATTCCTCTGGATTAAAAATAAATAAAAATAGCAATTTTGAGAGCAAACTATAATAACAGAGGCACTCATGAGATTACCTGAGGTGACCAACTTCCTGGTCAACAAATTCCTTGATGACCTCTAGGAGGAATGGATCGAGGTTAGCCTTTTGTTCGCCTATGGGAGGTGGTCCACCGCTTACGAGCTCTGGTGCAACCTTATCCAGTCCATAACCAAAGACTGACCATAGGAAAAACTCAACTTCCAAGTATTCTAGATTTATAGGAAATTCAGGTCAGTCTACATCCCCTCCTTTAACTAGCACAGGGGTGGAATTTAATCAAACTTACCTGCAACCATTCAGATTTCTTATGAACGGTTTCATGGATAACATAAATATTTAGCACTTGGAATTAATGCAATCTACACGTCTAGGATATAAGATAGAGCATAAATGATTGAAAGAACTTATGAAACATAACCAGAAGTGTCACCTTCTTCTCCATTGAATTGTCATATCATCAATTAGGTCTTGCATCCATCCATTTAACAATTACAAGTAAATACATGAAATAACCATGACATGAACCAATCATTTAACCATGCTAATAACCAGTGTTAAACCATATAAATATCAGAGATATGATAGCCATTAAATCCATATATAAGAAAGTACAAAACTAAGAGAACTTAGCTTTTATTAATCATAGGCAAATCCGACTAGGTTCAGGACTTCCACGTACCACCCAACCATAGACATGGTTGAACCAAATATCTCTTTCATCCAATCACCCCCATGACATATCCCAAGCATGAATGTGCAATCTCATAGAAAAACCAATCCAAGAAAAACCAAGGGAATCCAGAGGTTAAACCACCTCCACTGTCATCAAACCGCGATCACACCAAAATCGGTGCTCTGATCATAACCTAACCGAACTTGGAATGCCATCCGGAATCCATCACTATTCTTGAGGGATTTTCCATATCCTTGTCTCTCAGTCTTTACCGTAATCAAATCTTGGATTATTAGGCCCTGAACTGAGACCAGTCTCTCAGGATTTACTGTAATCCAAACTTGGATCACTAAGCCCTAAAGTGAGATTTCTCCCTCAGGATTTACCATGTGTCCTGCCAAAACTGGTCAAGGGATTCCTAGGCCTTTGGGAATGAAACTTGAGACCACCTTCGCCCCAGATTTTGAAATCCATCCGGAAAACCAAAGCTCAAAACCAAGATAAACATCCCAACATACCATGGCATCCAAAAAAAGGCAAGACTAAGATGAAAACCATTGTCATAACCCAACACAATCATGCCACCGAAAACAAGAGAAACATACACCAACATGCAAATCCATGCATGTTCAAACCAGATAGGAAATCACACATGAAAAAGGTTACCTATAAGTATTCCTGCTGAAGTTGCTTGATCATGCCTTCCTTTCCTTGAGAGAGAGAGAAAATAATGGGAGAGCTCCAAAATTGAACTGACAAAAGTTTAGAAAAAGTTTTCCCACTGATCCTCATAAGCCTTTTTATTAATGAGGCCTCTAATTTCTTCATTTTCCATTATTTTCCTTAATTTCATCCTCACATGCAACCTCTGACCTTTCACCTTACTTTTCTCCTAATTTCCTTTATTTCATAAATAAATTTGCCAAAAATGCATTTTTTCCCTTTTAATGCCTTTGCCTTATCCTTTGCCAATTTTCCTTAGCCAAAACACACATTCAGTGATGCCCACTAGGATATCTTTTCCCAACATTGAGCTTGGAATAAGTTTCCCTTAACCGTGGTCTTATTTTGCCTTTATTAACTTTTATTACATGAACTTTTCACCTGGGTTGTTACATGTGACCTTTGATGAGAATGTTTCCTATTGGAAATCTAAGGAGTTCCCATGGACTCTAGTGATGAGGAAGAACACGAAGCTCCCATGTAAGAAGGTTCAAGTCCATCCAATCCTTCAAAACATCTCATAGATCATTAAGAAGAGCTAGAAGGGCCTAGCGAACTAGTGGACCTAGTTGTTGTTCCTGAAATCGGGAAGAGACCAACTTGGCTTAGATATACCTTGTAGGAAGAAAAAGGACATGCAACAACATGTGGCATCTTCAGGGAAAGAAAGAGACTGGATAGGTATTCTAGAAATGCAACATTGATGAATAATCCCATTGATTTTGAACCTTCCACCACCTATGAAGAAGCAACTAGCCAGAAAGTTTGTAAGGATGCGATGTTAGAAGAATACCAATCAATTATGAAAAATAATGTATGGGAAATTGTGCCTAGACCTAAAGGAAGTGAGTGGTAACCTCCAAATAGATATATAAGATGAAGCATGTAGTGGATGGAAATATTTACAAATAAAAAGCGAGAATCATGGCTAGAGGGTTCTCCCAAAAAGAGGGAGAGGATTACGATGAGACTTAATTTTCTCCAGTTTCCAAGTACACTACTATTAGATCTATTATTTCTATTTCTTCTTATATGGGTTGGAATTTACATTAGATAGATGTAAATATTGATTTCCTCAATGTGTGATTGAGGAAGAAGTGTACGTAGAACAAGCTCAAGGTGTTTAGGTTCATGGAAAAGAGTCTCACATTTACATATTGAAGAAATCCTTATATGGCATAAAGAAAGCACCTAAATCCTAGTATTCTTAAATTGATAGATACCTAACAAGACTCAATTTCTCCAAAATTAATGTGGATCCAAATCTATATATCAAGGTTTAGAAGAATGAACCTATAATTTTATTATTGTATGTTGATGACTTATTTCTGACAAGTGTAGAGCATCTCATTATTTGATGTAAGAGAGAGTTATCTTATAAATTCAAACTAAATGATATTTGTTTGATGCACTACTATTTGGGGCTAGAAGTATGGCATAATCCTAGTGAAATATTCCTTGGTCAAGGAAAGTATATTATCAATATCATGTGGAAGCTTAGAATGATGGATTGTAAATCGTTGACAACTCCCATAGTGACAAATATAAGAAAGTTGAGAGACTCTGAGTCGTATCTAGTAGATCCATCCATGTACTGGAAGTTGATTGGCTCACTGATGTATTTGTGTAATACCAAGCCAACCATTTTCTTTATAGTGAACACCTTCAACCAGTTCCAAATGGAACCAATACATGATCATTGGATTGTAGCAAAGCATGTATTGAGATATTTGTGTGGTATAGTTGATTATAGTGGTTTAAGATATGTCTCAAATAGTGATATACAAGTACAGGGATATACAAATGCATATGGAACAAGGAAGACAGAAAGAGTACATCCAAAGGTTGCTTTAGTTTGGGCTTCACCATGATTTCCTGGATGAGCAAGAAGAAAACATATGTTGCAGTCAACGCTCTCGAGGAAGAGTATATTGTAGCTAATTTAGCAATTTGTGAAGTAGTGTGGCTTCAAAAGTTACTTGAAATTCTATTTAATAAGGCGTTGGAACTGAACGTGATATATTGTGACAATTTGAAATAAGTAAAGATTACAGAAAAATCCAGTCTTCCATGACAATTCAAAGCACATCGAGATCAAGTACCACTTCATCTATGACATGGTGTAGAAGGGAGTAGTGAAGCTCCAATATATTTCTGCTCATGATCATATTGCATATATTCTTACAAAGACTCTGTCCATAGCGAAGCTTGTATACTTCAAGGACAACTTGGATTTGTTGAGAATACCTCTCTGGGTGAGGAGCGTTGATGAGATAGTGTCATGGACTAACATTCTCCCCATGTCAAGTATATTGACTCGATTTATGGAAAATGGTATGGCAAAGGACTGTGATTCTTCCTGTGTCAAGTATGTTGACCCGAATTAAGAAGATTGGTCCTCGAGCATCACACCCATTTATCATTAGGCCCTGAATTAATCAGATAGAGTGTGGCCTTTAGAGATTCACCATGTTTCAAATATACTGACCCGAATGATGGTGAACCAAGACTAGTCTGTATACCATGTGTTAGATAGACCTAAATTATGGTCACTAGCTGATGTTGTTGATTTACCATGTTTCAAAGATATTTGACCAAAGTATGGTAATTGATTGATGTTATCGCTTCACCATCTGTCACAATTTGTTGATCCAATTATGTTGATTGAATAATCATGATGATTTGATATAACATTTTCTTTGAGAAATTTGTCAACAAAGGAACATTTGTCTAGTCATTATGAATACCTCCTTAGTTAAGAGGGAGTGTTGAATTTTGTAGTTATGGCTGATCTTCATAGCTTATATTGTTTCCCTTGAAATACATAATGATTTTGTAAGACATGTTCTTCATGTCATTTTCATT
The DNA here is from genome assembly GCA_000404065.3 of Pinus taeda. NCBI lineage: Eukaryota > Viridiplantae > Streptophyta > Pinopsida > Pinales > Pinaceae > Pinus > Pinus taeda. The sequence goes on along the minus strand of APFE031120205.1, from coordinate 755 downwards.
TGTTTAGCCCATGAAAGAATTAATATAAGACATGTTCTTCATGTCAGTATCACAAGAGAAAATTTCAAAATTTGAATTTTGAATGTTTGTCTCCAAACTTGTCAAGTCGGCCCTCCCTCAAGTCAAGTCAGCGCCAATGAAGGGACACACACATTCCAGAAGTGTAATTACTTAATGATAAACATGAATTGCTAAAAGAATATCTACATCATTAGAAGTAATTATGGATATTTTGGAAACTAGTGTTTGTATTTATTGCACTTCAAAATTCAACATATATAATATATACATAGTTTCCATTGAAACCTTTTACTCAACATGACCATCAAAGTGTTCTAATTCAATTGTTTTTTAAATCAGAACACTTCGATGGTCATGTTGAGTAAAACATTTTATTGCCAACTATGTATATATTATATAAAGAAATTAGAATATTTTACTCAAAATAAACATTGAAGTATTTTTTTATAGCCTACATTTTACACATTAATATTTTCCAAAGTACACAATTCTTTCATATTATTATTATTATTATTGAATTCCACATATCAATTTCATATTAAAAATTGAATGAATGGCAAATATCCCTCTTATTAGGAAGAAATCAATTTTTTTTTTCTTTCAAATGTTTGTTCTTAAAATTATCTTATTTATTATATAATATATACTATTATATTTATATATATATCATCTATAGTTATTATTATATATATATAACATTGAAATATTTTATTTAACATAAAGATTGAAATATT
>APFE031120202.1:0-16194 GCA_000404065.3 Pinus taeda | reverse complement strand
TTCTCTCCTTTCTTGTCTCTCTATCTCACCCCCCAAACATACGCACACACACACACACACACACACTCTCTCTCTCTCTACCACTTCTCTCTCCATATCTATCTCTCTTCCCCCTCCCTTTATTTGCCTCTCTCTTCTTTCCTCTCTCCCCCTTCCATCTATATCTCTATCTCCCCTTCTCACCCCCAAAACATACACACTTTCTCTCCATATCTATCTATCTATCTCTCCCTTCGTCTTCCTCTCCCTCTCTCTCTTCCCCTTCTCTCTCTGTCTCTCTATCTTCCCCTTGTCTCCCTCTCTCTCCCCTTCTCTCTCTCTCTCTCTCTCCTCTCTCTCTCTCTCTCTCTCTCTCTCCAGTATCCCTTGTCCACTCCTTCTCCCTCTGTCTACCTTTCTTGCTTTATGCTTTCTTCTCCCCCCGTTCCCCCCCTCCAAATCCATCTCTATCTCTCCTTCTCCCTCCCTCTCTATCTCTCCTTCTCTCTCTCAAGTCCTCTCTCTCCCTTCCTCTCCCTCTATCCTTCTCTCTATCCCCCTCTCTCCCCTCTCCATATCTATGTCTCCCTCTCTCTCTTCCCCTTCTTTCCCTATCTCTATCTTCTCCTTTTCTCTCTCTTCCCTCGTCTTTTCTCTCCCTCATTATATCTTCATCTCTCCCTTGTCACCCCCACTCTCTCTCTCCACATCTATCGCTCAATGTATTTGTTCTCTCTTTCCCCCTCCAAATACATATCTCTCCCTCCCTCTCTCCTTCTATCCCCCTCCTCTCTCTCTTCTTTCCTCTCTCTCCCCACTCTCTCTCTCTTTCTCTCTCTCTCTAATCTGATCCCATTGTATTGTATTTTAGAAATATCTAATTTTAATAAAACATAATTGGCTGTAAAATACTAAACCTATATTTTGGATCAAGCATGCCAAAGAAAATGCAATAATTAAAAACTTAAAAGAATCATGAGCTATCTTTCCTCTATCATTGTTAGTCACTTTTCTTTCTCTCTTGACATTGGAATCCCTAACTAACACTGCATTATCCTGGTTCAATTATATATTAGTTTATATTATACCTGAATTCATCATAGCTAATATTATATAATAGTATTCTCATTTTTAATTTGAATTAAACTAATTGATCTCTATGGGAATATTTCTCTATTAAGTGAGGCACTGGAGGGTTTAATGAATATCCCTCAACAAGTATTTATAAACTTTGTGCTTTAGATTGTAGTACTTAAAATATTGTTAGTAATATTAAATAACATATAAATATTTGTGAAATACTTTTGAATTGTGAAATAAGTTATGGTTTTGAATATTTTTCTATTGATAAGCTATGGTATAGGATGGTAGCTTGTAAACCACAAATATTAAAAGCTAGATACCGATTTGATAATAATAAAAAGCCTAGAGACCATGGTATTAAGCCATGATATCTTGTTTTGTCACACAAATTTTTGTCCACTAATTTATTAATAAAATTTAAAATTAAAAAATAATATTATAGTTAAATTTCATTATTTTTACTTACTCTTCGCTCAAACTCGTTTATTGCACCTAAGAAAGACTAAAGAGAACAATGAAGATTGTCTCTGTGTGTGTTTTTTAAGTTATTATTATTAGTAGTTATAATATAACCGACATTAAAAATGTTGACATACAATTTTTCTTACATTACATATAACACCTACACATCTACCCTATACTAGGTTGATGAGGTTCAAAGTAGTTAATCTACCCTATACTTGGTTGATGAGGTTCAAAGTAGTTAATCTACCCTATACTGGGTTGATGAGGTTCAAAGTAGTTATATAAATGGGCTAAAACAAGCACATTTGTATAAGTTGCAAAAGTTTAATATCAATTGGGTTTATCTTGGGTGGTTGGGATACTCCCCACTTGGGTTCAATTCCCATAATTGACATGATGAGCTTTGATGTAAAAGAGCCGACATTGCGGATGAATCATTTCTCATGAATTGAGACAAGCTATACTTCTTTATATAAAATATAAATGTATTTTCATGTTATAAATATAGTTACCATATTATAATATATTACTTATTCCAAATATTCTGATTACAAAATTATATATATATGTGGGTGCGTGGATATTGTTTTTGTTGGAAAAAAATTGAGTAATATCAGCTAACTAATATGAAAATAATAAATATTTCATGATAAAATTTGTTGATAGTAAAAATAGATCTCTTTCTTTCTTTTTCTTTTTCCAAAAGAAAAAAATATACTTTTAACATTTCTAAAATAGAAATAAAAAAGCACAATCTCTTGGTTGTATAACAACTTACCTGATTTTTTTTAATGTATCCAAAATATTTTGTTTCAATCATACAAATAAATGCTTTCTATTTACAAGATATCGAATTATTAGACTTTCAAATTAAAATTATATATATATACATTGAAAAATACATTAACTAAATAGTAATTGATTATTAAATCTAAAATAAACGTTAATATATAATTTTAAATTTTTAAATAAATATATAAAAATATTCTATTAAGATGATGATGATTATATTTTTTTAATTGGTTAATATATTATTATAAACAAATTTTAATTTTTTTTCAATAATTGTTTAATAATATTTTATAATAAATATGTATTAAGGCTTTTAATAGTTGGCTTTATCTCTTAAATCAAATTATCTTATAACTATTTATCCTCTCACTAAGCTCTTCTATTTTAAATAAAATTATCTTATAACTATTTATCTTCTACTATCATCATTCAAAAATTGTCCCGATGATGGATCCCTATTGATATTTTAAAGGTTGACAAATATGGTTATTACTGTGGATACTCTGAAACTTAACTCAAAAGAAATGAACCATAGATTGCTTAAATCCATATGTTGATGGTGATTAACATCCACTAAGACCAGTGTGGTCTATCGGACTTCAAGAAAAGAGAGTCTAATTGTCATTCTTCAAAATCTTGTTTCTATGATCAAGGAGCTGGGAAAGAAGCATTCTAAGATCTCTATAGTTGGGCTGGCTTATTGAGTCAAGAAGTTTGGAGGTGTGGCTAATGATAGGGAATTGAGAGTGGATGTGGGCAAGAGTTGGGTAGTCTAAAAGGAAGTGTTTTTCATCTTCCACCTTCTTAGTATCACAAACTGATTAATCCCAGGGAGTCATGGGGGTGGACCACTGCCTGGTCTCACTCTAAAGGTCATGAGAGTTAGTTCTAATCCTAGTGATATTCATTTTCTTCTTAGTGCTAGTCAACATAGAGAGATAATTTTGGTTATCAAGGGTGGGGTTGATCACCTCCTTATAGTACATTAGCTTGCTTTTACCCTCCGACTCCTTAGCATCCCACATCTTGTCCTTAAAACTAGAGGTAATAGTATATTTGATACTATCCTTGCTTCCAATGATGATCTCCTCCTTAATCCCCCAAAGGTTGAGCCAAGACTAAGCATCCTGATGCCAACCGCGCTTGAGGCACAAGTGGAGTTTTTGACTAAAGTTAGAACCAATTTTTGGGAGCCTCTTGGATTCCATATTGTGAAGCTTCTTCTTATACATAAGATATCTAAACATAGTTGCAATTTCAATGGGGGACAAACCAAATTCGATCAAGAGGATCAGATATGGAGTATTTCCCTTGATCTTGAGGTTATAGATTATGAATTTCTTTTGGATCATGTCAATCTTTCTCCACGACTCCTTAGATATACTGCACCCCCAAACTTCACATCCATATAAGATAACAAGGGTGACAAGAGTCTCAAAGTGGAACCTTTTTTTACTCCAAATGTAAAGATCGGTTGACTTACAATTTTTTCGAGCTCATAATAAGCTTTCCAACCTCCAATAATCTTTTTCTCGATGCTATAATTTCAGTTGAGCTAATGAGGAAATTCAATACCCAAATATTTATAAGAAACCTGCTCAAGACAATGGTTATCATAGACGAAACTACCATGGGTGATCTTTTTGGATTTAATGATCATGACTTTAGTCTTGTTAGTATTAACTGGCATACCCATCTTGGAGCAATCGATATAAAGAGTCTTAAGCTGCTTATCTAGGTCATCATGGCTTCTTGCAAGAAGAACGATATCATCAACGTAAAGGGAAGAGTAATGATAATACCAGCGAGCTCAATGCGGTCATCATGGCTCCTTGCAAGAAGAAGAAGAACGATATCATCAACATAAAGGAGAAGAGTAATGATATTACCAGCGAGCTCAATGCAAAGTCCTTGCAAGCAGCAAAATCCTTACAAGAAAAAGAAGAATGATATCATCAACATAAAGGAGAAAAAGAATGATAATACCAATGCAAAATCCTTATAAAAAGAAGAAAAACAATAATAATAATACCAATACCTTTGCAACCAACATTTCTAGACAAATATTTATATTTAATTTAATAATAATAAAAATTATTAAAAAATTTTTTACAAATCCGTTTCTTTAAATTGAAATTTATAAAAGAATTCCAAATTCCCCAACGAAAATTATTTTTTCCCATTCCATTACCAAACTTCCGAAAGCACTAAAACAAATGTTTCGGAAAAAATAAGAATGAGTTTCAAAAATATAAAAAACAATTGCCTTGAAATTTAAACAAAAATGATTTACAATTTACACCAGCCTAGATTTAGCTTTGAGATAAATGTTTTTAAAACATAAGTAAGAATGAGTTTCAATAATATAAAAAACAATTGCCTTGAAATTTGAACAAAAATGATTTACAAATTACACCAGATTTGTTTTAACTCTAATTCTGGAATTAACTCTGAAACTACTAAGTTTGGAATTAACTTTGGAACTACCAAGCTTCCAAGCCTTGAGATGGATCTGTCTTAACTCTAACTCTGGAACTACCACTTAGCCTAGATTTGTATTTGTCTTAACTCTAACTCTGGAACTACCAAGCCGCCTTGAGATGGATTAGGTACATGTCTTAACTCTGGAACTACTAAGCCTTGAGAGAGATTTGAGATGATCCTTCTAAGTAGCTCTAGGGTTACATGTCTTAACTCTTGGAACTACTAAGCCTTGAGAGAGAGATTTGAGATTTGATCCCTCTAAGTAGCTCTAGGGTTAAATATGGATCTAGATCAGTTTAATTACTAGCATTTAAATAGGTCATATTAGAGAATACCATGGGAAAAACATTAGTTAAGAATAACATGAAAAATAACCATCAATAAAAAATACCATGGAAAAAATCAATGAACTAATTTATTTTATTTTATTATATTTAACTAAAATCAAAATGTAAAACATTACAACATCTCCCATATTAAAATAAAACAAAACACATCTTGACATAATTACCCAAAAATATTATTATTATATTTGATTATTTACCCATTAATTAAAAAAATTATAATTTTAAAATTGAATTTTATTATAGTAGATATATTATATAGAAATTGTATTTTAACAAGAAATTCATATAGTTATGTCCCTGTATTGGTTTGTGATACCGTAGGAGTATTTATAAAAGTAGTTAAAATAAAAAAATAAAATTATATTTAATAAATTAAATTTAATTAAAATAGTATAAATAATAATAATAAATATTTTATATTTCGTTGAAAAGAAATAATATAAGATAATGTGGAAAATATAAAAGCACATCCATGAGTTTAGCTAGGAGCGAATATAACGCATACAAGAATTAAGGCAGATTCGCTTAAATTCAAATTAACCAACTTACAAAATTCATTTCAAACTCCACATGAGAAATGCTTTATCCATATATTACAATATTAAAATAAAATAATAATAATCCGAAATTTTAGGAATAAAAGTTTCATGCTCATCTCCAGAGTCCCACAATAGAAACCGTTGGAACTCGTAACTGTGAAAACAAATAGAGCGGAACCAGAACAAATATTGGGTACAAAACTCATCACATATGGTTTCGACAGAATCGCTGACGTGGATGCCATGTGGCGTAATCAGGATTCAATAATCGAAGATCTCTGTCCACGTGTACCCGTTGAACAACTAAAACAACCAAATAACCGGCGCAATGACCCGGAAACCCTCAGCGAAAACCTCCTGTTTCCGTTTCGGCCGTCCGACGTGGACTCCTCTGGTCGCCCTGTTCGGACGTCCAGGCCACCGACGGCGGGCATCTGGAAGCGGCAGAGTGGGCAGGAGCTGTGCAATTCCAGCCACGGCAGAATACAGCGCGAGTGGTACATGTGCTGACATGGCATCTGACGCAACACCTCGCCCAGTTCAACCTCATCTCTGCAGACGGCACATTGCAGAGGGAGATGGTGATTCGAAACCGTGACCGCCGGCATGGCTTCCACTGCAGTTTTTGAAGCCGGCGGCGTGCCGCACCCGGTCCGGCGATCCTGCGTGTAAAGCCGCTGGATGGGTAAATCAATCCCCGGTCCTATGAAATGCCCCCCCATGGCGCCCCTTCCTCCTGCAATGTACGGGGGTGAGAAAGGGTTAGCACCAACAATGCGGCCGAAAACCTGCGAGGGCCGAACCCATATGACCGTCGATCTCTCGCCTTGCTCTGGTTCGCCGACGCCGAACAGTCGAGTCTGTATCGACAGCGCGCGCGTTGCGCGAATTATTTCGACGAATCCATTATCACAGCGGGGGCATGTAATTTCATCGCCTCTGACGAGAGTGCGCGCAACAAATTCGTGACAGTGATGGCACCAGTACTCATAATGATCATAATCATAATTAAAAGAACCCGCCACAGCAGCAGAAGCCATGTCGCCACCAGATTCTGAAATATCAAAACCCTCTGTTGTAGAGAGGGAAATAAGGGTATGTTTATATAGTATCGGCCCACAAGGGGGCAATGCAATCCGTGGCCCACAACGGGGGCAAAGAAAGGGGGATGCGCTTCTCGTATCCCGTCTAACGAAAAGTAACTATATAATCTTCTTTTTTTTTTAATTGCTTTTCTAAGCATTTCTACCTAAAATCGTATTTAATTATAAATAAATGATGCTTCCGAGAAATAATTCACTTATATTCCTCACAATTTTTGACTCAAAGGGTGTTGAAATTTTTAAATACTTTTTAAAACGGAATATTCTATAAATTTTGGTGCGGTTTAACTTTATCTTACCTTTTAACCATCACTTTAATGGCAAATGGAGTGGTATTTCGTTTTATATATGGGATGATGACTATTAATTTATTAAAAATATTTTTAGGGATATGTAAAAGTTTATGATAAGAGTAAAAGTTTATTTTTAATAGAGATTAGAAAGGATTATTTTAATTGGCATGATTTTTTTTAAATAATATTGATGATTGGAAAAGGTTTTTGTCTTAATAGATTACACGGAATTATTTTTATTGGTATTTTTTTTTCTTAAATAATAGGGATGAGTTGGTTTATTTATTTATTGACAACTAAGTTAAGCTATATTTTTTCATTTTTTTTTAAATATCAAAACAATATACCAAGATCTACTTAGTCTATGATGATTTTTTCTACAAATCTTATTTTTCTTAAAAATATCAAAACAATACACCAAGACCCCCGTAGTTTAACTAATAGATGAAATGACCTCTTCTTGGTCAATTTTACTCAAAATATGGTACACATTTTTAAAAATCATTATATTAAATTGTTTAGTTCTAAAGATCAAGTGCCTTAGGTTTTTGAGAATATTTAATCTATTTATGCATTTAAAAGTGTATTTTTAAACAACAAAAAATGATAATCTAGCTAGAAATTGTATTGCCATATTTCCGCCAAAAAGACATTTCATCTATTAGTCATGCTACTCCCATAAAGATCTAGAACTTTTTGACAAGAGTAAAAGTTTGGGCCCTTACAAAACACAAGTAGGCTATTTAAGTTGCCATATTTCCACCAAAAAGGCATTTCATCTATTAGTCATGCTACTTCCACCAAGATCTAGAACTTTTTGACAAGAGTAAAAGTTTGGGCCCTTACAAAATACAAGTAGATGACACAATTTTCATTGAATAATAATGATGAATCGACTTATATTTAAAGATAGAAAGATAGTAGCTAATAATAATTGTCCTCATTATCAATTAACAACTAAGTTATGATAAATTACAACCAAGTTATGATAAATTTTATCATCTTGAAAAAAAACTAAATAACAAAAAACTAACTTGATTTATTATAGTTTTTCTAAAAGTTCTTCACTATATTAAAATATTAAAAAATTATACATAGCTCATAGTGAAAACATCCACAGATGCCCTATGGGAAACCATCCCTTGTTGTAGTAGAAAAGTGGCTTGAAGCCCTTGAACCATAAGTCCCAAAATACCATTATTGACATATTATTCTAGATATACTATGTAACCCATCAAAAAATATCATTTTTTTTGACATACATGGGATTGATTCTTACACTTAGTTAATGCCATAGACTACCCAGTGGTTGAGCCATCTATCCTTCTTAATGAAAATGCGTGCATGGGAGTAACAATTGTCTGACCCCAAACCAATGTTTGTCCATGCATACATGTGCTTTAATGTTCCACCTATCTACCTTCTTGTGTATGACCCAATTACCATTTAGACACATGAATCTGGGGTTCTAGATATTCCAGTGCCAACATATGACGTTCCTTGTGAATTTGGTTGCTATTGCCAAGAGTCCAATACTCATTGAGGTCCTCCATATCTAATGCAACTCGTATATCGTCCACGTAGTCTATCACTTTGTTGGTAGTTCTCCTGACGTCATTGGTTGTAACGAAGTGGGGGGGGCATTAGAGAAGGGTGGTAGGCTAGAAAACGTGAGACTCACCAACTTAGAGATAGTTTTTGAACCGATTAGCCCTGGGAAACTTTTGCAGTCAAGTTGATAATTAACTAGGAGCCTCCTTCAATAATACGCTAATGAAAACCCCTCTCCCTTGCTATCTTCAGCCCATTGAGGAGGCCCCAAATTTTCACTGCATTGTTGGAGTTCTAGCCTAGGGATCTTGCATAGATATATAATAAGGACCTTGCCCTGCCAAAGCCAACTAGTCTTGGATTCCCTTTAGATGCCCCATCAAAGTTTAATTTAATGAAACTTGCCAGTGTAGGTGACCATCACTTGGGCTAGCAGGGAGACATGTTTTTGGCAAGTCCCTTGGTGAAGCTCATAATAACTTATTCTATCCCTCTATATATATATATAATAGTATGTATGTATGTATGTTATGTATGTATATGTATATGTATATGTATATGTATATTTTAAAAATTGATCATATTGAATTAAATATAACTTAATAAATTCACTCTAATTATATCTTTTAAATTGTATACAATATTTTATAAGTTATATATCTCAAAATCTCATAACTTAACCTAAAACCAAAATACCTCAATACAAAGACATTTACTCTTTCAATCAAACTAGATTACGCTGGATTAAACTAACATGACCATAGTTAATAAATATGTCATTAAAATTAAACCTCAATAGAGTTGTTAAGAAACTCAAACCCATATAGATCTAATAACTTATAGGCACCATATCAATACAAAGACATTTACTCTTTTAATTAAACCATATTAAACTAGCATGATCATAGTTAATTAATATATCATTAAAATTTAATTTGAATAGAGTTGTTAAGAAAATCAATCCCATATAGAAAATGTAAAATAATTTGTGATAAGAGGGTTTTGTTAAAGCACTTCCTTGAAGGTCGCAGATTTGAAATCCTTTGGGCACAAACAACACTAGTCATGTGAAGGGTTGTTGTCCCTAGGTGATAAAATGTATTGATAGTTGAAGATTAAAGAGTTAAATTATTATTTCTTTTTTCACGGTGTTTACATTTGCATGGGTTTAATGGTTAAGAACATGTGATTGAATACTTATTTAAAGGTGTGTTTTGAATCTGTTCTCAAAACCCTAGCTAATCTATTGTAGGTGTTCTAATGGTGTCAGGCACTTGGGGCCCGACCACTCACTCACCTCCCCCAAATATAGACATAGATGCATTTAATGTGCTAATTTCCTTTTGACCTAGATCTCTAAATTTGTAACCCACTGGGTTTGTGAAAAAAATGATGATATTCATAAAGTAGCTATTAATGGTATCTAGTTGCATTCAATGAACTCACATTTAGCATATTGGAGCATGATAGGGTAGTTCACATGGATTTAGCCCTCACTAAAATCCTTAAAACATTTTGATTGATAAAAAATGGAGACCTCTAATAAAGGGAAAGGAGACAGTTTCATTTTTTGGGAAAGGTTTTTTTACCTTTTAGTTTGAGGAAAAGGTTGGTATGGATTTGATATTCAAAAGTGGGTTTTATTTCATCGGGGCTTATATGCTCTATCTAGATCGTTGGAGTTCATAATATAGCCCAAAAATTGGAATCCCCTCAATGGCACTAGTTTGGGTTAAACTCCCCCATTTTCCTCTTCATTGATGGAATGAGGAAGTTTTAAGATAATGAGAATGACATGGGAAAATACATAAATTAACCAGAGCCAAAAGATGTTTTTCTTTCTTGCACCTAAATATTTGTGGTGGTTGATTTAGAGAAACACCTTTTAGAGGTGATTCAACTATCATTAGACAATTGGTCCTTCATCTACTTTGTAGACTATGATCGACTTCCCTTTAAAATATAAGTTATGTCATCAATATGGGAATTTCACTGGAAATTGCTCCAAAGCTAAGGATTAAAAAAGTCAACAAGAAGGGGAGTACTAGAAACAACTCAAAATACGAAGAGGCCCTAATAGTAGAAAAATCATTAGAATGTCCGAGATCCAAATATGTAGGGCCAAACTAGTTTCCCCTCCCTAGAATCCCTCCAAAGAGAACCCCTCATCTAATCCAAAAATCCATCATAAAAGATCTAGAAATAGCCATTTTGATGTGATAAAAGACTTAAAATATCTTGAAGAGGGACATGTAAAATTTGTAGATCCTTTAGAGAAAGAAAAGAATAAAGAAGAGTAGGAAGAAGAGGATAGAATGCCACCTCTAGGAGATATTCCTATGCAAAACCTAGAGAAAGAGAAAGTAAAAAATAAGGAGGAATAGGAGGTATTCCTTTCTCCAAAATATCCTAGAAATCCCCGAAGTGTCCCGTCACTGGTAGATGAGAAGTCCAATGGGGAGATTAAAAGAAAAGTTGAAAACAACCAAGCTTTCAAGAGAGTAGGTGGAAAAACTAATATAGATCTCTAGACTAAAGAATCTCATGAGGAAAATATTTGGGGATACAACTAACTATTCAAACATCATTGTACAAAGGAATAAGAGCATCAAGGAAGCAAAGTAGAGCGATCCTCACTAAAGCGGGTAGCATCAAATCCTTAAGAAAGTGATGGAGGTGGGTCTCCTAGTAGTATAGGGGATTAGGAAATGAAAAAAAACATATTTTATAAATTATAAGCTTAATCAGAGATGAAAAAATTGTTATCATCCTTCCCTGAGAGAGAAAGTTGTGTCAAGATGAAATATTGAAAAAGAGTAGAAGTGTTTGGAGAGGTTATGGTACCTTGGAAGGAGGTTCAAAGGGGGACTTTGGAGGTTTAGTCATCCTTTGATCCCCTTATATATTTCATATGCTTTAGGAGCGAAAATATTAACATTGGATAACAATTGGTTACTTGCATTTGCCTACACAGAAGGAATTTTGTGTACTTAATGTATACATGCTAGTTTCATACCAAGAAAAAATGTTTTGTTGGAAGTCTTTGTACAATTTATGGGGCTTTATTTTTGCTCTAAATATTCATGTGGAGGGGACTTTAACACTACAATATAGCATAGGAGAAGAGAGGGGATTCACTGGCACATGATCCCTTTAGAGAGCACATGGAAAACTTTAGAGCATTGTTGGACATGATTGTCATTAACTCTTTAAAAATAAATCCACTTGGAGCAATACGTACATAGGCCCTCACAATATAATGGTTGGGATAAACATATTTATTGTAAGTAATGTTCTTCTCAGAGTAGCAATTTTCTTTCTCTTCTCAAGAATTAGCATGGGGTAGTTTTGATCATAAACCCATATTCATAGAATTGCATCAACTGGTGGACTATGATCCTCTTCCTTTCAAATTTAATCCTTGGTGGCTCTCTACTGAAGGATGTTTTCATGTTTTTACAAAGGCATGGGGAACATGGATCATTGGCTCCCCAATATATATTTGGGAATAGAAGATAAAGGAAACAAAAGTATCCTTTAAAATTTAGGTTAAAGAGAGGTATCCAACTAAGAAAAAAGAGGTCTTTGTTTATAAAAGTAAATTGGAAGAAATGCATCATAGAATGGAACAAGAACTCGCCACTTAGAAATCTTATCAAGAAGAAAAGAGGACTTTCCCATTTCTTCAATCTATTTTAAAAGTTGAAGAAGAGAATTGGAGATTGAATTCAAGAATCTTGCAAGACGTAAAGATACTATTTTTTTTCATAAGAAAGCAAGGGCGAGGCTTTGGAAAATTAATGTTAAATATGCTTCTATCAATGGGGAAGAAATATCTTCTTGTGTTAGAGTTAAAGAGGCATCCTTTGGTCAATTAAGAAATTATACTTTGAGGAAGGTACAACATAGGAAATGGAAGTAGAAAATGATGACTGAACATATTTCCAATCTCATTACGTCATAAGATAATAACAAAGTAATGAGATAAATAATAGGAGAATTTTTGAAAGTCCTATGCTCCTTTGATTTAGATAAAGCACCAAGACCTTATGGTTTCTACCAAGGATGTTGGTACATAATCACATTCAACTTGTGTCAAATGAATGATTTTGTCTTCAGGTATGCTAAGGTGGGCAGTGCAATCAATTTGTCCATCTTAGCTCTAGTTCCAAAATAGGTATATACTTATTCCTTCTCAATATTTAGGTATATATCCTTATGTAATGTATCCTATAAAACAATATCCAAAATCATTTCTTCTAGGTTAAAATCTCTTCCCAAATTGATCTCATAAAATAAGTGGGGTTTTTAAGAAAAAGAAAAATTAGAGATAATATATTTTGGTTCAAGAAGATATTCATTTGAGAAAGAGTAGAGAGGGGATAAAGGTCTAGTCATTAATATTTATACGACCAATGCCTTTGATAATGTTAGGAATTTATTTTTGTACCATGTTTTAAGGAAATTTGGATTTGAAAATCCTTTTTTTAATATGGATAACTCTTTATATTGATGGACCATGGATCTTTCCTCTTGTAAATGGAATATCTATTGACTTTTTAAAAATATTCTAGGAGCCTTAGATAGGAACATCCACTTTTTTATCTTTAATACATCGTGGATATTCCACTGGATAGTTTTTCATAATAAATCTACTAAATATATTAGAAAATAAGAAATGTACATGATGACGATTAACTTCTCCTTGGATTTTTTGTTAATTACTATTTTTATGCAAGTAATACAGAAAATGAAAAAATGGATAACAAATAAAAATACAATCACTCACAACCATAATAACACAAGATATGAATTGGGAAACCATTTCGGGTGAAAAACCAACTATAAGGTAAGCTTCTTATGCTCTCTCTCTCTAAATGGAAATGTATGCAAGTACAAATAAGTAAGACCTATGACCTATGGCCTACCATAATTCAAAAACCCTGTCTATTTGATCTCTACCTATCCACTCTTGGTGACTCTACTCATCTATGGAACAAAACACACTCCATTAAAATGGAAAACCTTTTCCATCATAGTGGCCCATATTATAACACAACTTGATAGCCTACTAGTGGTTAAGTTTGACTCCTCAACTCTTAATGAAAGTTACAATATTGAATTTTCCAGAGTCTTATTCATCACGATCACATTGATAGCTCATTTTCCATGAATAACGGGGGCTAACATGGCATCCTCTCCAATCATGGTGGTCAAAACATGACGGTCAACCTTTGAGTGGCATAACTTCTACATATGGACTTCAATTGAGGTGATTATTTGACTGTTGGAAAGGTATATGTGCATATGATAGTGTTAGTGGGTGTTGGACTTAAGTATAGAAGTTTTTCCCTTGAAAAATATGTCATTTTTTGCATCAATATAATTATGCAAGGTTTTAGACCGTGATTCACCAAATTGGGATCCACTAGTAAAATTGGTCCTGTGAGTTAATTGCTCCACCTTTTCAATTATAAAAGCATCAATATGGATGAGAAATAATATAATTATCCAATCCAAATCATACCTTCCCATTTTGGAAGGCTTTTGGGCCCCAAAATCGTTTTCTAAATTAGGCGAGGAAAATTTTCCTCCACCTTCTGTCAAGTGTACCACTTAGATTTTCCTAGAAGTTGTCCTTTCAACCTAATTACCAAAGGTCATGTTGCCCCTCTCTTGTACTTCTATACCTCTTTTGTAAAATTGCATCCACTCTCAACTCTTCCCTGAGCATTTGGTGCCAAATATTCTATAGAATGTATGTGTAGGTTTTAACCCCATATAGAAATTACCTGCATATGAATTCCAAAACACGGAAAATAAACAATGCAAAAGCATAACACATAAAACACATATACATAGAGATTTTCCCTTGGATCCAAAAACTGGGACTACCAACTTGATTTTTCATTATATTCCTTTCAATGTTACAATACATATTTATACATGTTTAAGCATCCAATACCTTGGACCGAAAACTATCGCATCCAAAACCATGGACCAAAAACTATCAAGTCCAAAACCATGTGCAAAAACCATGCACAAAACCATAGGTAGGTCTGCCCAACCTAATATAGGGTCCAAAAAATTTTCCCCAGGGCGCTACCCTAGACCTCGTAGAGGGGGGCTACCTGCCCCCCTCAAACCCCCTATGACCCCCCCGCTAGGTAATCAGCACAACGAAGGAGGGGCTCTGCCACCTTTTAACCCCCCAGTTAGGTATGTAGGCTAGTCGTGGAAAGAATATAACACAATCCAACAATATGACCTATTCCTCTTGATCTAACATGGTAGATTCATAGATTTTCATATTCACTGCATTCACCATTGAGTAAATGCACATGTATGGGGATAGAATAAGTCTACATGAATTATCTCCAACTTTTTCTAGTATCTTAAAGAGGCCATATCAGAGAGCTTTAATTTTATTACCAGGGTCAATATAACTTTTGTTTCTTCAACTGTAACCATACTTTGTCTCCCACCTTGAATAGTTGGAGACAAATTATCCTAATCTTCTCTACAAATTTTTTAACCCTTAAGGAATCCCCTATAAGATCCTCCCTCACTCCTCCTTGCTTTCCATATGCAATATCGAAAGGTGAAGGTGGAAAATATCCAAAACAAGTTTCAAATGGGGACTTACGAGTAGAAGTTTGGACTACTATGTGATAAGAGTGTTAGATATTTATCATATTTTCATCATAGGTCTTCAAATGCTTTTGATTGTATCCCCTCATAAACTATACAAAAGTCTCGTTGACTACTTTCTTTGTCCATATATCTATGGATGGAATGTTGTATACCTCTTTAACTTTTTGTCCATCTTCTCCTACATTGTAGTCGAAAATACACTAAGAAATCGTGTGCCTCTACCTGAAATGATGATCCTTGGTATCCTAAAGTGCACACAAACCTATTCAAAGAATGGTTCACTACATCTTGCTTGTTGATGATCTTTTTACAGGGTATTAGATTTCACATCTTGCTAAACATGTCAACTACCATGAATAGTTAGTCATGTCGCTTCTTCATTGTCATTAAACCTCCCACAAAGTCCATATAACTACTTTCTCAAGGACAAGTGGGTACAAACAAAGAATGATATAGACCCTATTTCATGTTAATATGCATATTAGTACAATAAAGCATGCTTACTATAATGAATCTAGTCAACTCTTCTTGCATATTGGGCCAATACATATATATTTGTAAGTTGGCCACTATCTTACCTATACCAAAGTGCCTTGCAACCTTGAATGTGTGAGCCTCTCTAATTGATCAGGTGCTCAATATTTAGCTCCAAATTCAAATTTCTCAGATTGGCTCAAAAAAAGAATGATTGTGTCCATCTCATCAAGATGATCGCAATGTAATTTGTTTCACTAAAAACCAAGTTTGGATGAAGGAGAAAGGCCTGTTGTTCATTTTCCTAAATAGCTAAAAAAAATTGTAGAACAAGACAGAATGATAACATGACAGTACAGTCAGCATGATGGGAATATTCTTCATTGTTTTCCCAATGAGGTCGTGACAAGTGTCACTTCAAGATTTGCTA
>APFE031120195.1:73100-100995 GCA_000404065.3 Pinus taeda | reverse complement strand
TATTCTACAACATAAATTGAAAACATGGCATGATCCAGATTAGACTGTTGGGTCATCCATAAACTTTTGTGAATATGCAGGCCTATATACACCTTCTCTTTTCTTGTAAATATGAAACCTTTGTGGCAGCAAAAATGGGGCATATTTGGCACTTTTATTTGCCAATCATGAAATATGAAACCTATTGGTATAGGTATCCAACACCAGCATCAATCACAGTCAGACTCCCAACCACCATATTTAACAGAAAGCATGGCTAAGCATTGAAAAGTACGACCCTGTAACTGAATTTATTAGTCATGGACTCCACTGGTACGAGCACTCCAACTGCCTAAGAGGACAGCACAACACCTGAATAGATTATATTCAACCACTGAAGCAAGCCACCTTGTTCAGAGACTCCATCAGGCGGTTAAATGCAGTTGGTGGTCAATCATGACCCCTCTATACCTAAATGGCCAAGTGCCCTTGTAATGTAAATATATAAATACCTAGAAACAATATGTAATCAGGGTTGGAATTTGATGTAAGGTTCAACTTCTGGAGACTGTAGATATTTTGTCACTTGCAGCGTCTCGTCTTCATTTTCAACTAATACAAGCGTCTTTGTTGTTAACTGCTCACTTTCCATTCTCTTCTGCTCCAAGCTTGTGCCTGATATGTTGTGTTATCGATCTCGTGATGTTTAGCACTAGATAATTGTCATCTTATCTCTGTGTTATAATCTTGTATGTATCATTGAATAGGTTGCCCAGGTTTCTTTCTATGTAATGCAGGAGAGTTGTCATCGTGTCCTTGCATTAGTAGATTAGATTTACATGTTTCTTTACTAGTTGTAGCCGACCATCACATGGTCTTGTGCATTTGCTGGTGTGGTTAGTATTCTCCATATTCCCCCAATATCTAAACTGTGAGAATTTGGTGGTCTAAAGCCTTGTAGTTTGAGGGTGTTCACGCATGTCTGGAGTGAAACAAAGTAGAAGTGGTTATCTGGCTTGAACCAAACCATCATTCCTTCCATTAAACCTACAACAATAGTTGAATTTATATGATACCAAGCATCTCTAAGATACAACCAAAGGAGAGTTTCATGGAATCCTAACACATACTATACGATCCTAGTGGAAATACATTCAAATGTGTTGCTATAGGCATACCATTTAACTCAAATGTGCAAACTCTTACCCAATGGTGAACTCACTTCTTTGTACCTATAGCCAACTATAACAACCAAGATTTTTCATGCACTTCTTTTCTCAAACCATGCTTATCCACCAGGTCAGGATAACTATAGTTAGATCTAGGATCAATTAAAATAGAAACAACTTGATCACAAAGCTTATCGTCCATCTCAATGATCGATGCTTGATGATCTGCCTATCTGTTGTCAATAGATGCATAGATCTAAAGAATTATATGACCAACATCACCAACTGTATGCGCCTCCCAAGCACTGTAGATCTGGGGTCTACCACCACTTTGATACTATGGACAATCCCTCTTATGATGATCCTTACCACATATCCAACACTGTAATGGTTCCCTACCAGCGCCTCTAGCATACTGTTCTCCATGTCCCTTCTCAGTTGTATTGAACCTTTTGTAAGGAACTACATTTTCTTTCTCACTTGCACCTTGTGGCCTTCCTCTCTTTGGTGGCCATTTTCCTTTAGCTTTGTCATTTCTTTTCAAGTCATGTTTAGGCTCAAATTTGCACTTCGACTGCTCATAAAAGTGTTTCAAGTTTCAGATGGCCTCCTCTGACAATCTAGGCTCATCAAACTCAATCCTATCTCTGTACACTATTGGAAGTCCACTGATGAATCTCTAAACCTTGGCCTTCTCCTCCTTGAGGTAAGGCACACATCTCAACAACTCCAAATATCTACTAAAATACTCCTCATATGTCATAGAACCCATCCGCAACTCATAAAATGCCTTAGCTCTATCATCATAGTACCTCTCTGACAAGTACTTCTTCTTGAAGAACCTCTCAAAGGCATGCCAAGTCAAATCCTCCTCATTTATACCTTTGAAATTCTTCACGTCTTCCCACCGAATATCACTTTACCTTTGAGACTGAAAGTGGCGATATTTTCTTTCATGTTTTCTAAATAATCGTGCAATTGGAATAATTTCTTTATATCAAGAAACCCTGCCTCTGCATCCTAGGATTTCTTCATCTCCCCATCAAGGGTGGGTGGATTTGATTTCTTAAACTCATCTAGAAAGTATCCCCTATCACTCCTCTGGTAAGGATGATAATGATGGTAATCATGATTTCTGTTAGAACCAAAACTGGAATAATACCTGTGTCTATCACCTCTCCTATCCAGAGTATCCAACAACCTACCATCTCTCACCATTTCAGATCTATCTGACTTGCGTCTGCCAAGAGACCTACTACCATATGCTGCATTAGTTCTATCCTCCTATCCATGGCTAATCTAAAGTGGCCCTTGTTGCTGCAATTCTGATAAACTCTAAAGAAGTATTGTATTAACCTTTACTTATTTCTCTTGTGTCTGCATTATTTTTTCATTTTCTGTTTTGCAACTCCTTATTTCTTCCTTCAGGCTTCTCAATGTGTCTACCAAGTTAGAAGAGTGCCCCACACCATGCTACCCATATGATTCATAGGGAGATTTTATGTAGTCTACCACCTTGCTATCCATTTGATCTCTTTCCTGCAAGGCATATTATTCAGCAAAAATAAATCACAATAAACCAACGTACCTTAGCATAATTTGAGGAGGATACCTTTTCCATAAGATCATCGAATCAGCGCGATACATTTATAACATAAACATAATAACATATAGACATCTATTAAATAAGTGAATCAATGCATAAGCATCACTCTAATTAGGGTCCATTTATGAATGCAAGGTCATATCAACAATGCATGTTATAACCTCTTGTATGGCAACAACCATTACTCCAATGAACACATTGCCACATGGAACTATTAGCATGCATAAGAAATTCCTAATCAACTACACATACGCATGAATGCATGTAGTCGAGTATAAGAGATCGATTCTTTTAACCAACCTACAAGACAAATACATGTAATCAAACAATCAAGAATGCAACCTAACATACAAGGATGTAATCAAGTTGCATATAATCATGTAACCAATCATATACTTCTGACCATGCATTCCACAAAATAAACATCAAGTTCCTCATGAAAACGTTACTACAATGATGATCAATCATTATGCAATGCAACAAGCACATGGAATGCAAGTGTAAGAGACACACATGCATCTAAAATGCATTC
This sequence comes from Pinus taeda, assembly GCA_000404065.3. Taxonomy (NCBI): domain Eukaryota; kingdom Viridiplantae; phylum Streptophyta; class Pinopsida; order Pinales; family Pinaceae; genus Pinus; species Pinus taeda. The sequence goes on along the minus strand of APFE031120195.1, from coordinate 97,709 downwards.
ATGACCAAGCACCTTCACCCAAGGAGAGCACATCCACACTCTGATACCAATATGTAACACCCCTCCTCCAAGGTTTATCCAAGAAACCATCCATATGGGGTAAACATGTGATGAGAGAGGCCACTATAAAGTATTCAACCTCCTTGGTGACCTTAAGGAAATGGAATCGATGGAACACATCAACCAAACCCATCCATATCAACAACAACACCCACAGGAGACATGTCATCCACTCAAACATCTTGTGCCTAATTCCCACTTATGTTTTAAGCATTTTAACCCCAGTTCATTCTCTTGCTATAGGTATGAAATCACTGAGAACCAAAATTTTCTCTCAGAAGCCTATGTTCCAAAATCCATGGACTCTTTTCAGCAGACTTGTTCTAGCGTCCTCGAGATTTGAGTCACTTTTCTAGCCCAGAATCCCGACCTTTGCCCAAAACTTGTTATAACCTCCATAATCCATCAAAGTCATGAGGATGGTACTAATAAATCAAAATCAACCTTAGGATTAGGCCTCAACAACCCGAATCAGCACTAACCTTCTGTCAAACACTTGGCATCAATGCAACCTATAGTTCTATGAGACAAGACGAGTATGAATGACTGGAAGCACTTATGAAATATAACCAGAAGGATCACCACCTTCTCCATTTAACTGTTATAAAATCAATTAGGTCTTGCATCCATCAATTTAGTAATTACAAGTAAATACATGAAATAAAAATGACATGAACCAGTCATATAACCATGGCTATAACTAGCATAAAACCATATAAATATTAGAGATATGAAAACCATTAAATTCCACATATGAACAAGTGAAAAAGTAAGAGAAATTATCTTTTATTAATCATAGGAAAATTTGACCAGGTTTAGGACTTCCACGTACCACCCAACCATAGACATGGATTAACCAAAACTCTCTTTCATCCTATCACCCTTGTGCCATATTCTAAGCATCAATGTGGGATCTCATAGAACAACCAAGGGAATATATAGGTTAAACCACCTCCACCCTCATCAAATCATGATCACACCAAAACCAGTCCTCCAATCACAACCACACAAAACTTGAAATGCCATCTAAAATCCATCACTATCCTTGAGGACTTTTTCGTCTCCTTGTCTCTCCAACTTTATGGAAATCTAATCTTGGATCATTAGGCCCTAAACCGAGACCAATCTTTCAGTATTTACCACAATCCAAACCCAGATCACTAGGCCCTAAATCGAGACTTATCTCAAAGGCTTTACCATGTATCCCGCCAAAACTGGTCAAGGGATTCCTAGACCTTTGCGAATGAAATTTGATACCACGCCTGCCTTGGATTCCGAAATCCATCCGGCAAACCAAAGCTCAAAGACTAAATTAGACATCCCAACACCATGTAATCTAGAAAAAGGCAAGTCTAGGCTAAAATCCACTATCATAACCTAGAAAGAACATACCATCAATAGCAAGAGAACCATACACCAACATGCAAAGCCATGCATGTCCAAACGAGCCAGAAAAACACTCATGGAAAAGGTTAGTTGCAAATATTCCTATTGAAGCTACTGATGGGCCTCTAAATTAGATATAAATTAAGGCCCATCTAGCCATCCTTTAGCACATTAAATCTCTATTTTTCATTATGCAACGTGTTTTTAACTTTAATATGTTCATTAGGAATGTTTATGGATAATTGCATATTTGTGCCTAATATTATTTATTTTTGTAGAATTTTGTGAGAACATTAGGCAGATGATGAAGATTTAGAGGAGGAGATAATTTAGGGACTTGCTGCCTACCATAGGAGGATTAATATTGGATAATAAATAAACAATATATTCTAAAATTATTGCACAAATTTTGGAGCTCCAATGGTTGAGAAAATCTAGGAATGTGTTCCCTATCATTTAATGCATATTCCTAGTGTTGGGAACCAAATCCACTATTTGAGGGATTTTGGAGGGGAAATATTCCTCCTTTCATGGGGAATTATTTCTAATCATTTTTTGTAAGTACCAATTCAATTTTTCCTCTAGGAGTTGGTTTTTCTTAGTATTCTTATGAACACTTGTATTTTTGCAACTCCACTTTCATTTGTTGTTGGGATGTAATTGTATTGATGGAAATAATGAAGTTTGGTACCATTTTCACGTTCTAAATTTTGTTATCCTTCATACGACTCTAATTTTCTTTAGTCTTGGACATCTCAGGATCCTCAGAGCCCTTTTGTATAATTTACTTCTCTTCTTTTCGCTTTTTATTCACATGCATCTCTTGTTCTTGCTTTTTCCTATTTGTGCATTTAATATTAATTGTTTCTTATTGTAGGATTGGGTTAAATGGTTGAATTAAGTTCTTTTTTAGGATCACATGTATGATTTCATATTTTGAACAACTTTGGAAGGCCATATTAATCATTGAGCTACTTATATTAGTTTGTTTATTCCAAAATCTAAGTTTTTGGAAGTCGCTTGTGGAAAATAGTAGTAATTTTCTGATATTTTTTAGAACATGCTAATGAGATTCAATTGAGTTGATTCCATTTGAATTAGATCATAAAAATATTCAAGTTAATAAAAAATTTACCCCATTTCATTTTCACTTCATTAGGTTAGGAATTTGATAGATTAACTGGCTCACTAGTTTTCGAATCTTTAGATTTTAGACTAGTAATTTTCTGTTATTTTTTAGCATTTGTTAGTAACAGTATTTTTTAGTGATTCCACTTGGAAGGGAGACGGAAGACATGATATTCAATATAAAAAAATTGTCCCATCCAATTTGGATTTGGCTTACTTTGTCATTCGGCCAATTATATCTTCCTATGCAAATCTCGTAACTTACTGTACCACTCTTCCAGCATGTATATACTTGCCCAAATTTTCTCAAAAATATTGTTTTTTGTCCCTTAGGGTTGAATCATAACTCCTAGGCTATAAATCCATGATTATGAAAGACTAAATACCACTTAGGACTTGCCTTTTTACCCTTGAAAAACATCTCAACAATTTGGCTTAATGGACAGATTTATGAATTGGATAATACAATAATGATTTTCTTGATTGTCACATCCAATGAACTCTGAAAATCGATCTAAAATATTTGAAATGCAATGATTTATATGTAGTTCATTGTCTTTAATTTATGCAATTAGAATAATTTTTCTTTCCTGGAATAGGTTAATGTTTCCATTTCGAGCATTTCCCTTACTGCAGTTAATTTAGGATTTGATTTCATTACATTCACTCCATTACGTCATGACAGTGAAATAAGGACACATTATATGTTGCACATATAGTGTTGATATCTCTTAATTTTGTGCAAACCCTAGGTTGATAATTAAAGGTCGTAGCCTTTGGACTTGCAACATTCTTGTTACAATACTGAGGCTCGTCACGTTTTGACGTTGTTTTCAAGGAGGTGTAAAAGTATGCATTGTTTTCTTCCCTAGTTGATTCATTTCTTCTTAATTTCTACAAAAACAAAAAATTGCATTAGGCATATTTCATCTCAAGGATAGAAAATTGCATTGCATTAGCATTCTTATTCAAAAAATAATCTCCAAAACCAACACCCCACCCCCCCATTTGATCACGTGGTGCAGTAAGAGCCACATCACCATTCATTTTTTCACATAGAAGAAGAAGAGGTGACATAGGAGGTAAGAGAAATGGATGAAGATGATGACAATGAAGAAGATCCTCTTGGATTTCCAATTCAGGATACTGATGTTAGTGTGCACATGAAGAACATCCCTCCATCTTTTCTTCCAAACTTCCATGGTATGAGGTTAGAGGATCTGGAAACCTTTCTCTTTAAACTTGAAATTGTTTGTAGATCTTATAGTTACTTATTAAACACTCAAATTTTGAGATTGTTTCTAGAAACATTGAAAGATAGATCTCTTAAATGGTTCGCGAGTTTAGGGACTAATTCAATAAGATCATGGAATGATATGAAAAATATATTTCTAGAAAAATATAAAGATCGTGATCTTAAGGAAGAAATCTTTAGAATGAATTAAAAAAAAAAGATGAGAGCCCTGAGGATATAATAGATACATTCATGTATAATGTTAAGAGGGAAAAATTACATCATTTAGGATATCACACACTAAAAACCCTCCTACTTAGAACAATTAGGGATGATTGGATTGATATTCTTGATATCATGAGTAGAGGTGATGTATACCAATTATCATTTGAAGAAGTTTGTGAAACATTCAAACACATATCAAGAGGAAGGGAAAGAGTAAGTAAATCAACATCAAAATTAGTAAGTCAAGCTAAACTTGGAAATTTATTTGATGACTTTAAAACAGGAGTATTAGCAATCTAAGCGAACAAGTAGAAATGTTAAGAACGAAAGATGAGGAAAAAGAAGATGTTGATATTTTTGTTGTCCATGTAGAATCACATTCTATTAAATATTTCCCATCATTACCAAGGTTGAAGGAATTTTACCAAGAGGACAATGGAGCAAGTCAATCACTAAAGAAACTATGTTTAATAGCTCCAAGAGGACCATGGAATCCTAGTCAACCTCGTATGATGCAAGAGACTAATTCACAATTTAAAGGATATGCACATCCATCTCAAAGTAATTGGAACACACCATTTCCTTGGCATCTTTGGCCATATCAACCCCAAAGCCAATCTTGGCAACAAGGTTGGCAAGAACCTTATCAGAGAAATCCACAATATCCTCAATATTATCCTCAATACCCTCCATAGCCAACTTCATGTTATCCCTATCGTCCACCTCCACCACAACCGCAACCTCAACCACTTCCATCTCAAAGATCCACTCCCACTCAACTCTCTATAGTACCATTTCCAAACCCACACAAGGAAGTAGCTCAGCCCACTTACAATGTTGAGGCACAACACTTCCAAACATAACCTCTTTATCTAAATGGTATTAATCTTAGATCAAGAAAGGTATTGCAAAAAAGTGATTCTATTGATGTGATTGAAGGACAACATCCAGAAGAAGAAGATTCAAATGAGAAGACCAAAGGATTAGGAGCTAAAATTGATGGAGAGAAGACATTACAATTAGAGATTAAGGGAGTTACATCAAGTTCACCATTAGATCGTCTATATGTTTAAGAGAATAATCAGCAAAAAGAAGAAAATATGAATTTCGTGGAAGAAGAAGACATCCAAGATGATCCAAATTAGCAAGTGGACCAGGGGCCTCACGAATATAATGAAATATGGTTCCATAAAATCATTAAGTTGCAACAACACACTCTTCTTAAACAATTCTTAATCTCATCTTAGTCAAAGAATTTGGTCTCTTATATTTAGGTACATGTCAAAGAATATGTTTCAATCCTACACATGATTTTATCTGTCATCCAGTTATGCAAGTGACTCCATTGGAATAATTCCTACACATTGTATGTTGCACATATAGTGCTAATACCTCTTAAGTTTTTACGAGCCCCAGGTTGATAATTAAATTTGGTCGCCTTGCGAGTTGCAACATTCTTGTTACAATACTAAGGCTCATCCACTGCCTGATCCTACTTTTCCTTCCTTGATCTTTTCTTTCCTTCCATTCCCTTTGCTTGCTTTTCCTTCCTTGCTCCAAAGCTAGAAGGATCCAAGAAGACTCTAAGTGACCAAGAGTGACAAAGAGAGAGAAAGAATAATGAGAGAGCTCCAAACTTGAACTGACATAAGGTTTGAAAAAATATTGTCCACTGATCCTCAGAATCCCATTTATGAATGAGACCTCTAATTTCTTCATTTTCCATTATTTTCCTTCAATTTACTCCTCACATTAAACCTATGACCTTTCACCTTACTTTTCTCATAATTTCCTTTATTTTCATAAATAAATGTGCCAAAAATGTCTTTCTTCCTTTTAATGCATTTGCCTTAGCCCTTACCAATTTCCTTAGCCAAAAACACACATCCATTTATTCCCATTAGGATTTCTTTGCCCAACATTCAACTTGGAATAAGTGTGTCTTAACCGTGCTCTTATTTTTCCTTTATTAAATTTTATTACATGAACTTTTCACCAGGGTTGTTACTGAAGGGAACTTTAGTGTAGGGAAAACAATGGCCAACTTCCATAGGTACATGTATTGGTCCAAGATGCAAGAATATGTAGCTAGGTTCACAAGAGGATACATTATTTATTGTACCAAGCTTAGTAATAGGAAATAATATCTAGATCATCCCACTACTACATATAGTAATAAATTTCGATGAAATAGAATGAAAGTTTGGCTAAATTGGTTGTACAATAAAAAATTATAAGAATTAATCCATTTATTTAATTAATTTTAAATTAGGCCCATGTTTCTTGGTATTGCAATGAGATATCTCCACATTGTCATAATTATGATGATATTCTCTGTATCTTAGTAAGGACGATGATATTTGGAGATTATCACATTATAAACAAAAAGCCCCTTTTTGACCGATCATTTCTATTCAATGATATATTAATTGAACAGTCGGTCACTTTCTGACTAATCAATTTTAACTTTGTCAACTATCGTGAAAATTTGATGGTATGTAAATTTATAGATATGTTTCTCTTAAGAGACGTTGCGACAATTTATAAGGTCTTTTTGTCGAGAAAGAAATATATTTCTTTTTATATATAGCAATTGCATTACAAAATATAATAGATCTAGTGCACCACTCAATTTTATAACATAATCATCACATAACTTTTTAGTGGGGAAAAATGTCAAAAAAAATTACTAGGGAAAAAAATCAAGGGGATGATGTGAGATGTTATTTCCCTTATTCTAAATGTGTGGGCTTACATCACATAAGAGTTTTAAAAGAAACAACTAAAATACATTGTAGGGAAACATGGGCACATTGAAGGGGGGTTGAATGAATATCATTCCTTGGTTAGCTATATATTCATTATTTATTGTGTTTATATTAATCACATTTGTAAAATTTTATATTGTTGTAACATTTTTTATGCATACTAATTTTATATGATCAAGCTATGTATTTATAAAATCAAGCTACCCCCCTAGTCGGTGTTCGAATTCCCCATATAGTATTAGAAATGATGTTGTACAAGCTGAGGAACATGGAGAAAATATTGAAGATCAAGTTAATCATCCTATGGAAGAAGTTGACAATAATAACATAGTTCAAGATGATGGGACAAATGAATTGATCCAAGACTTGTTTGCTGGACTAGTCAATGATCAGGATGAGGAAAATGATGATAATATTCTTGATGAAACTTTGTTAGGAAGGAAATAACACCACTTTACGAAGGCTCAAGACAAAATCTTCTATCTTCTACATGATTGTTGGTGAGCTTAAAAGGGTTAACTAATAGTTTCTCAAACACTTGTATGACACATATCCTACAATATGTAATATGTTTTATCACATATTATACATAAAGGTTGATTTTTTCCCTTTCTTTGTGTTAATTAATGGGTAAAATAAGAATGAAATATTTACGATTAATATTACTTGCACTAACAAGTGATTTTTTATATTATATATTTCTAGGTGAAATTATGTTACCATCACCAAATATTTTACCTTACTGGGATTTATATGCCATTAGGAAATAAATTGGAGCGGAGTATCAAGGTATGGATGTATGTTCTAATGATCATATTTTATATTATGGAAAAATGCATCAAAAAAAAGTTTCCCATAATGTTAGAGCAGTAGATACCGAACCCAATCAAATAATAGAAAAGGTGCCTCAAAAGGTTCTTTGCCATTTTTCCAAAAATTCCACATTTGCAGTGATTGTTCATGTACAAAAGCATAGCACAATTTATGGATTACCATGCACGAAAGAGAATTGAAGAGGGTTTTCTTCAAATGCCTACAGATGGTTATGATTTAGGGAAATTGAGGGAAAATTCTCGCTTTATAAAGATGAAGCTCATAATGTTAAGACTTCATTAGCAGTTGATGTTTTTAATCCATTTGGAGATCTCAATTCTATTTACTCAATGTGGCCAATTTTTGTTATAAAAAATAACCTTCCTCATTAGATTTCAATAAAGAGGGAGCACGTAATGTTGTCAATGATTGTGATAGGTATTTCTTTACAATAAATTTTCAAATGCAACTTTTTCATTTCTCTTGTGTGTTTCGTAATGTGTTATATTTGTTTATTTTCTTATATATATACATATCATGGTAGTAATTATTTGTAATTTCAAACAATTAGGTAACTACCAAGTTAAATATATGAATGTATATATCAAGCCTCTTATCAACAAGTTACTAAATTTATGGTCAACATCACTATGTATGACATTTGTAAACCAATAAGGTAGAGGAAATTTCAATTCCATGGAATACTTGAATGAACAATTCATGATGCTCAAGGACTAACACATTTTGGTGGTAATGTTCCAATATTTCACTTTAATAGTATATAATTATTTGAAGATACAACGCATGTTTTTTAAATAATTTCGTTATATAATTGACATTAATATTATTAAGACACATAGATGGCAAACACAAAATATGAATGATAAACATGAGTGTGTATCTATTATTAACAAATGATATACATTTATAGTACATTCATATGACCTTTAGTTTTGTATTCCAAGGTCTCTTGGACTTCCTTAAACTATTCAGCTTCCACACCAACCCTTAGAGGATTAGGTTTCAAACATCCCCCCCCCCTAATCCGAAGGGTTATGTATGAGTCCAAGAAGATAGTTGTAATAGAAAACGTGCAAAAATGCATTGCGGCACTAGGTTGAATGTGCTCTCTGAAATGTTGGTATAAGGGAGGTGGTTTAAGGATGACCACCAACACTAGAATGCTTAGTGCAGTTCCCAAAACTCTTCCAAGTCTGGCATGAAGCTTAGTTCTTTTGCTAGAGGAAGTGCTCCTGGTGTTTTAAAGAGGGAATCCTTCAACGATGAAAGGGAGGTCTCAACCTATGATGGTTTAAGGATGACCAACAACTTTGGAATTCTTAATGCAATTCCTGAATTCTTCTACTAGAGGAAGTGCCCCCAATTCTTTGAATAGGTATCATTGACTAAAGGCATGCTCTGGGGCATATTTGTCTCTGGCTACAACTCTAAATCTGACATGGCAGGTTGTGGCTCAGGCTCGCTTGATGTGGATTTGAAGCTTGTAGATGACTATCATTTCCCCCCCCCCTGTCAGATACAAGGTGAGAAAATGAAGAGATATCAACTGCAAGGCTTTTCAATATTTGAGAACAAATCTTGTTGTATGAGCGAAATATCTTCTTGGCTATTGAAGGCCATTGCCAAGAATTCATCCATCAAAGATGAATCTTTGTTCTTGCATGATGTTTGTTTCTGAAGCATCCGTTTGAAGAATGATTGGTTTTATGACAGTGCTTACATGGATGAAGATAAAAACAATGATCTTTCATGTGGCCAACTCGGTCACAGTGTTGGCATTTCACAATCTATTATTGTTGTTGTGGAAGAGGAGCAGAATCTAGAACAACTGAAGGTGAACTGTCTTGAAGGAATCTAGCACTCTAAAACTGGATGGGAATTGAGTAATCTAGAACATGAAAGGACACGTCCTTGTCATATCGAAGACTATTTTTGTGCTTGTTGTGGACAAGCTCTTCCCAAGGTCTGATGATGGGCTTGGGAAGTGCAAATTGAACTTCTGCATCTGCATGTACAACTATTGCTTCATTGGGTACTAAATCTGAATGAACTGTAACATTATTTTCTTGCTTTTTATAGGAATCTGTTTCAATATTCTGAACATAAATAGGTTCAGAATGATGAATCCACTGTTGTAATTATTCATGCTGTAGTTGAGATTCAAGTTGCAAAAAATCAATCTGTGCTTGTGCATATTGTAGAAAAGTTTGAATTTTTCAGAGAGATCCTTTGCTGATTTAGAATGTGTCATCAGAATTAGATAATATCAAAATTTTCAAGAACTCTAATATTGCATTAATTCAGTTCATTTTCATGGAACAAATCAAGTCATTCTGTCAAATTATATGGCTAAAATGGTTGCAACAATAAACAAAGATACCCTGTAGGACAAAATGCACAAAGATAAATTTGCACAATGGCCAAAATACACTCAATTTTGGCAATATAACCAATGATCACTCTAAAACTTGCCACAATTCTCAGTATAGTCAAATGTATTCAGTGCATCAAAACTAAGCCAAGCTCATTACATCTTACAATTAATATCTTAGGTTGCAATCTATAACACCAAATTCAACAATTTAAATATTTATAAATTCAATGACTCTCGTGGACCATTCATTAATGGAGCATGCTTCCCACATGCGCAGAAACATGTGAAGCTTTCAGATACCGGTAGCCCTCTTTCCCGTCATCCCTTCTTCTTCGTCTCCTTGTTTCTTTCTCTGGTTGCCTTTGGAGCCCTTGTCCTTTGCTCCATGGATTCTTCTCCTCCTGGATTGAATGTAATCTATTTATAAAAATATATATTTAGACAACATTTATATATAATTATATATACATATACATATAAATATTTTCTTCCATTCAGAGCGCGTTCTTTCGTCCAGGAAGGTTGAGGAGAGCTCTGAATCGAAGGCTCCTGCGGGTGGTTTTGTTGTGGAGCGAGGGGTACATCTATTTGGCTCAAAGTTAGTGAAGAAGAAGAGAGTTATGCAGGATAATCAGCCAATCAATTTAAGGCCAGGAGGAGGAGTTAAAGGTCATTCCTTCCGGCCTTGCCTTGAATCCGCACTTGTTGGCACCGACACCACCTCTGCCACTACTGTTGTTTCCTTTGCCGCAGATGGATCTCAAGGTTTCCGCCCGCATGGAGGACATCCCGGTTCCGACTCCTCTGATGAGATTCACAAGGCTAGAGAGGAGATAGAATCAGAGCTTGTCATTGATGAATCAAGTTGGGGTCGTGGTGATATCAATATACAGGTGCATCAAAGTGGACTAGCTCCTTCTTCAAGTCGGTGCTTAACTTTGATTTCTTGGACCTTTGGGGTGTAAAGGAGACAAAACACTCAAACAATGGGATTTGAGTGACAATTCTATTGTTTATAGAGAAATGTTTGAATCTCAAGATCTAAGGCATCGACAAGATATATTTTTGTACACCCTACAACTCTCCGTGACATTTGGTGATGAACATGAGCACAAAATATGAAGGTGAAGGCTCGATTTGAAACCAGAGAAATAGAATGTAGATTCTTCTGATGCAAGATGATAAAATTCCTCACTGATAGATGGTCACAGGTTTGTGCCTTCGTAATACTTTTGATGTCATCGCTGCAAAGGGTCGAGTGACTTTCTCAACATATTTTCTATGTCCATCAAAAATAAGGAACAGAGATGAAAACATGTTGCTGCATCCCCACAGTCCATAGAACACTTCCATTCTGCTTCCATGGCCGATATGTTGATCCCTGATATCATTCAAGAGGACATATTCCCTCGCCTGCCATGGCACGCTCGACCAATTCTCATTTCCTTGAACAGAGAGAGAAGTGGCCGTCGCAAAAGTTTTCGATGGGAAATGGAAGTCGGTATATACAAATTGCAAACCTACTTCACATATATGCACATCAGGCAAGGCTACAGGTGGCCTCTTTGCAATTAACTATCATCGTGGCAATGGCACTGGTTATTTTGACATAAATGAGATAACTGGTGCAGGAGAAGAAAGGGAGGAGGGATATAACCAGGATGAGAGTCTTACATATCACTCCACCAATTGATTTACCCAGCCATTCTTTGTGCATGTGAGGTACGGGTTGTATTTCTTTGGATTAATGGATTACAACAATGGTGTCTGGTTTTATGACCTAAATCAGAGATCACACACATTTGAGACAAAAGCGTTTTACATAGATATATGGTTTGCAGAATGCAGATTTTGACAAGGCTTAGAATAGAAGAATTCTGATAGGACATGAGCAACTGATGAACAAAGAAACAACCTTAAATACAGAAATGAATACAATGCATATACATTCAACAGATGAACTAGTGCACATAACAGAAAGAGATTCAATGCATATACATTCACAAAATGAAATAGTCTGCTAGAGCACCCAGGTGCAACAGAGCAGCATTAGTATATTTCTATAAATAGGGAAATGGCAGACAAATTCTAGAAAGAATGCAGCACTGACAATCTCCAAAAACGCCCAGGCCTAACAACAGCTCTAATACCATGTTCAGACGCATACATGGAAAACACAAAAGATGAATGATAAACATGAGTGTGTATCTATTATTAACAAATGATATACATTTATAGTACATTCATATGACCTTTGGTTTCATATTCCAAGGTCTCTTGGACTTCCTTAGACTATTCAGCTTCCACAACAACCCTTAGAGGATTAGATGTCCAACAAATACATTAAAGGAACTATGGCATCCACCTAAAGATAATGAGCTTCATCTCTATGTTTGCTAATAAAAGCATTAGGTAGCATGTAGAATCCCAATGAGGCATCAACTAATGGCTCATCATTGAATGTGGATGGATTGATAGGATTGTAGTGAGCCATTTGATGCATGGGTGCAGTACTGTGACCCATTACATACTTTGGAATATCTCTTAAATTGTTTGTTTGTATGGGTTTCCTTGTAACAGTGGTTTTCATGTTATACATTACATGAATGTTCTCTAGGGGGGGTGGGTGGTTTCCATGTCCTATTGAATCATGGGTTGGTGGGGAAATGGAAAGAGGACCTCCACGCCCATTTTTCCACCTTAGTCACCCCATCTGCAGAGAGTAAATGACCTATTTATTATTGTTGGATAGTTGATTAATGTCAGTAAATTACACAAAGAATAAATGTTGGGTTTTTATGTAATCATATGATTCATGAGGACTATATAGATGGGATGGTCCATTGTGAGACTTTGATATTGTAGCAGGGTGCTAACTCTTGCATAAAATGGTATCAATGTAAGAAGAGCCTATGAAATGGGAAGAAGAAAATAAAAATGAGGAACACAATATTATGTTAGTAGAGGATAAGACGGTGTTTCATAAGGAATTTTTTTTGCTAAACTTGTTGGAAATGTAACTAGTTCCAGTCTTCATAATTGTTGTTGTACTCATTTCAATATGTATTCTATGTAACAAATAAGAGAAGAAAATAAAAAGTTATTATTTTAAAGCATGGGTTTCATGCTCATTATTGATGGTATTGTATGTAAGAGCATGTTCGTCATGCCTCTAGGGTTTTTTAGGTCATATGCGTTATTGTCATGAGTCAAGAAAGTCAACATCGTGTTCATAAGACCTTTTCGGGAAAAATGTAATTGGACAAAGAATGATTTTGAGCCTAGAAAATCCAGGGAACTCCAAAAGTACAATTCGAACCTGGCAGCTTCAAGTAAGCCTAAAGGAGGCAATTCAACCCTTTAGAAAAGCTAAAAATACAAGCACTTCAACCTCATTTGTGTCTCACTCACTCACAAGTTCAATTTCAAGAAGGAAGTTCTACCTGTAGCTGGGAAGAAGGAGAAAAAGACAGAAAAGGTCTAAAAGAAGAAAGGAAGGAAGGAAATCTTGTTTTTGGGCTCAATCTCTCACACACATGTGAAGGATTAGGGTTTTTGCAACTTCCAAGAAGGTTGAGATCACAGGTCTGAGTTGTAGTATCAAGTAGTTGTGAGAGCAAGATATTTTGTTTTAGCTTGGTTGATATTGGAAGAGTTATTGAAGGGTTGAGTTAGAGTTTCTACAACATCTACAGGGCTCAAGTTGTAGGTCGAAGTAGTATTATTGAAGCTGGAAAGTCAAAGTTTCAGTGTGAAGCTGGTTGGTGCTGGATTAGGGAAAGACTTGACTAGAAGCGTTGACTTGGTACTTGGAGGAGGACTTGGTCTAGGGATTGGGTATTTTTTGTCTCATTTGAAGCAGGTTCTATAAGAAGAGAAGATATTTTGATTTTCCCCTTGGAGGGGTTTTTTTCCCTCATTGAGAGCCTAATTTCTCTATCCTCTATTGCTACTATTTTTTTTTATTTTATTTTTTTTATGAAAAGATCTAAATAAAGAACACAATAATACTAACTAAATTCACAAGAAAACATTAAGGTTAAGAAAAATTGGAATTAATAGCTGCCACTTTGTATTTTTCCAACAAAACTAAGAGAAGTGGAATAAAGTACCATTCATGAAGTGTTGGACATGGAAGTTGTAAGATGTAGGAATAAGAGGAACCCATGAAGAAATGAATGGTTGAGGAATGAAGACACTGAAGAATGGTTGAGGCTACAATGCTCTTTGGCTTGACAACCCTCTTTGAAATTTAGAGGAAGAGGGAATTAAGGCTAGTTTTATAATATTTATATAGAAAATGATTAATAGATAAAGAAAAGAGACTAAGCACATTGTTAGTGTTTTTTTCCTTTGAGTCTCCACATTTAATTTATCATATTTATACTATGATGTCATTATTCATTACAACCAATGATCTATCAATTTTTGTTGTGCATACTTAATTAACATCATTAAATGATATAGGTCATACATGTTGTTGGGGTTTTGTATAATTTATCATGTTTATATGATGATATCACCATTTATTGCAACACATGATCTATCAATTTGTTGTGCATACTTAAATAACATCATTAAACGATATAGGTCATACACGTTGTTAGGGTTTTGTATAATGAGGGGATTCATAAAACCAATTTGTTGTGCATACTTAATTAACATCATTAAATGATATAGGTCATATAACTTGTTGGGGTTTTGTATAATCATGGGATTCATGAAGACTATGTAGAAGTGGTTCATTATAAAAAATTGACATTGTAGAAAATGGTTTCTCTTGTATCACTTTCTCACACCTACACACAATTAGTACCACAATTTCCTTAAAAGTTTTATATTAAATTACATTTGAAATTTTCAAGTTATTTCATAAATTTTATTGAAGTAATGGTTGATTTTCCTTGAATTTCTCATATTTGTACTTAATTTAATGACATTATTTTCGTTTCTTTATTATTGTCTTTGAATTTTTCAACTCGTTTCAAAAAAAATTATAATAATATTTTTTTTTAGTTTTTTATATTTTTCTCACATCTATACCTAAATATATACCCAAATTTATGATGACATAAAAACTATTGCTACTAATCCAACCCTATATATAAAATGGTTGGTACACATTGATAGCCATCAAAACACTTACATCATGATATCTCAAATTTCCAAAGTTAAAAAAAATTCATTAAAAATAACTAAATTATAACTTTATTTAAAATTATTACCGTTAATAGAACTATATATCATCCGGACCCGCGCTACTCTGAGAGCTCGCTCAGGCTCGCCCTAGCCGCCTCCTTCTCCGAGCTGCCTCCTGCGGCCTCCCCGCCTGGCAGCCCTCCGCCGCTGGGCTCGACCTTCTCTACCCCGGCACCTTTGGATCACTCCCATCTCCTACTTCCTCGCTAAAGTAGTCTATTTCTGAGAAAAAGGGCTGGCATTGGCACCAGCTCTGCTGTGCCCAGCCATGCCTTCATCTGGGGACCCGAATCTCTCGAATTTGCCCCTGCCTCCTCCTCCGGAGGTCGTAGCATTCAAAGCTATGATAGCAGCCGGCAGCAAGTGCCCGCCATCAGCCATCCAGCAGAAGTTCGTAAAGAAATTGGAAACCATTCCTTCGGTAGCACTTCCGGAAGAAGAAACGTGCAAAGCAGCACTGAATCTAGCTGAGAGAGGACTCATTGGCTAGTTCACGGCTCTCTAGCCCTCACCCAAAGCGGTAGAGGACTGGACTCAAAGGAACTGGAAACCCTTAATCAAAGAAGGAATAAAAAGCTACTTTGTAGGCAAAGGATATTTTGTTTTTGTATTCGAAAGTGCAGAAGGTAAAAGCATAATCTTCAGAAACGGACCCTATTTCATGGGCCCTCAGGGATTATACCTCAACAAATGGTCGCCAGACTTCGATCCAGCCCAGGATGTCCCATCGGCAGTTCTGGTGTGGGTGAGGCTCCCCCATCTCCCACTCCACTGCTGGAATCAAAAGTCTCTTCAGATTATTGGAAACGGATTAGGAAAATACATAGATCAAGCTATTAGAAAGAATCAATATTCATGTGCACGCATCTGCGTAGAAGTAGATCTGGAGGAGGGCCTGCCGGAAGCCATCAATCTTACAGTTGCAGGATGGACACATGTATAAGAGCTGGACTATGAACAACTGCCCTTTAAGTGCAGACACTGCCACGACTAGGGACACTTCGCCAAACACTGCAAGAAAAAGGCGGAAGAACAACCAGATCAACAAAATGGTGAGCAATGGACCCTAATCCAAAAAACCACTGATCACAAAAAAGGCAGTGGGAAAGGTATTCAGAAAGAGGCACCAAGCAGCTCCAACCCCACCCAAGAAAAGAATCCAAAGGGAAAATAAAGCAGACAAAGTATCCCAGTTGCTACAGATACTGCAGACCTGGAATAGCCTGTCTCTCCCACCAGCAACAAAGAGGACGGGGAAATGGCACATCTGGAAACTCCTCAAGGAAGTCCCTCTAATCCTTCATATGCAGATGTTACCAGGAAAAAACCAGTGGACAGCTCAGGTTCATCGGAGGATGAAACGTTCGAGCAGCCCATAAGAAAAGTAGGCAGAAAATCTCGCAAAGAAATATGGGAGGAGGAGGCGGAAAGGCTTAAAACACAAGGAAGCCAGCCCACAATAGAGATGTCTATTGGGAGAAACTCCAGGAACAAGCCCCCCAAGGGAGGCCCTCAACCCCATGGTAAATAATGTGCCTCGTCTCTTGGAACTGCAGAGGTCTGGGTAATCCCTCAAAAGCAGAAGCGGTCAAGGATCTACTCAAAGCAGAACCCTCAGACATTCTCATGCTCCAAGAGGCCAAGATAGAGGGGAAAGCCCTTCTAGAAATAAGCAAGAAGAAATGGAAGAAAAATACAGGAAGAGCAGTCAGTTCGAGGGGCTCTTCCGGCGGGCTTGCAACCCTCTGGGCAGAAGATCTCTTCCTGCTGAACAATTCCCATGAGACTCAGCATTGGATCTACACAGAACTAACACATTGTTCAAGTAAGTTGACCTTCTCCCTTTTCAATCTCTATGTTCATGTTCTTTATTCTGAAAAGAGGGACTGCTGGAACTCCCTCGTCGCATTTCTTGAGCAGCGATCCCCTATTAACATCATCCTTGCTGGGGACCTAAATATAGTTTTGAATCTCAAAGAAAAAAGGGGTGGTATCAACAATAGAGATCCCATGCTTCCCCTGGTGGAAGACCTTATTCAGCAATGGGACCTTTTAGATTTCAAGCCGATAAAAGGGCATTACACATGGACCAACAACAGAGTGGGGGAAGACCATATTGCAGCCCGCCTGGATCGATTCCTTGTACAAGGCACCCTGATGTTGAATAAGAAAATTATCACCACTAAAATCCTCCCCAAGCTGACCTCAGACCACAAACCAGTTCAGCTTATATTGGACGATGAAGAAGACCTGGGTCCAATCCCCTTTCGATTCAGTCCCCTCTGGATAGAGAGGAATGGATTCATAGACACAGTGAAAGCAGCATGGGTTAAGCCTGTCACTGGGTCCTCTAGCTACGTATGGGAACAGAAGCTCAAAGAAACAAAATTTGCCCTGAAGGAATGGATAAGGAAGCCCGCTCCAAACCCTTCCAGCCAAAGAAAAGAAATAGTGCAGACATTAGAGGCACTGCAATCTGAAATGGAAAGTAGTGAGATAACCCCATCCTTGCTAGATAAAGAAGTTAAAATTCAATGCTCAGCATTTCGATCCTTCAGAACAGAGGAAGAGCATTGGCGAATAAAATCTCGAAGCCTGTGGCTGAAAGCGGGTGATCGGAATACCACCTTCTTCCATCGCCAATATAGAGCAAGACTCTCCAGGAATCATATTTCTGAAATTACAACAGTAGAAGGGCAGATATGCAAAGGCTTCAGCGAGATTAAAGAGGCAGCAGTAAGTCATTACAAAAGCCTGTACACTACAGGTAATCAAGGCAGCGAGGAAGATATTGCAGATCTCCTCTCAAACATCCCTGATCTGGTCATCTCTGAAGACAACTTAGCTCTCACCCAACCCATCACGGAAGAAGAAATCATCAAAGTCATTTGGTCTATGGATCCAGACAAGGCCCCCGGGCCGGACGGATTCACCATTCATTTTTACAAGACTTGTTGGGATATCATCAAAGAATATCTAATAAAGATGATAAAAGGCTTCATGAAAAAAGCTAAGGTAGGAGGAGGAACCAGCTCCACCTACCTAGCTCTTATTCCCAAGGAAACCAATCCTGAAACCTTCGCCAGATTCAGGCATATTTCGCTCTGCAACGCTTCATATAAAATAATAGCTAAGCTCCTAGCCACCAGGATGAAACCTCTTCTCAACAAGCTGATCTCAAGAAACCAAGGGGGCTTTGCAGAAGGCAGGCATATACTGGACAATGTCATTCAAGTCCAGGAGACAATACACTCAAGCAATCAGCGAAAGGAAAAAGGAATGCTGAGAAAGCTTGACATGGCTAATGCATTCGATCGAGTCAATCGTTCCTTCCTGTACAAATTTCTCCACTCCTTCGGCTTCTCCCCTCATTTTGTCAACCTCATCGTGGCCTGCACTCATAATCCCTGGATCGCCCCTCTCGTCAATGGCCGCCCCACCTCCTTCTTTCAAGCCCAAAGAGGTCTCAGGTAGGGATGCCCGCTCTCTCCCTTCCTGTACATTTTGATGGCCGATTCCCTCAGCAGAAATCTAGCCTCCGAGCAATCCTCAGGTTCCCTCCCTGGCCTTAAGCCTTCTATCAGCTCTCCAGCTTTGAACCATGCCCTTTTCGTGGATGATTCTCTACTCCTGGGTGGGGCATCTGCGCGAATTGCTAAGGCCTTTGACTCCGTCTTAAAACGATATTGCAGAGTTTCGGGTGCCTCCATCAATGAAAGGAAAAGCGAAGTATATGGTTGGAATATAGGGCAGCAAGATCTCACAGGCATAGCCAATATTTTGGGTTTCAAAGGTCATGCCCAATGGGAGAGGATAAAATATCTCGGCCTTCCCATTATAATTCGAAACAATAAGAGGTCGCTATGGGCAGAAATCATCGGAAAAATTAAGACAAAAATAGTTTCCTGGGGTGGACACTAGCTCACAAAAGGAGGCAAGGTAATTTTGATCAAATCGGTCTTATCGGCACTCCCAATCTACCAAGCTGCCTTTCTCCTAGCTCCAAAGAGAGTTACAGACAATATATCCAGAATTCTGCGCGACTTTCTCTGGCAAGGGGGGAAGGGAAATCAACATAAAATTCATTTAGTCAAATGGGAGAAGGTGAAACGACCAACTCTGGAAGGAGGATTACAAATTTGCGATCCAGCCCTTGTTAATTTGGCGATGGGAGGGAAAATTCTTTGGAAATCGTTCAAGGAGCCAACACACCCTGTCAGCGCAACGAAGAAAGCCAAATACGCTTCCAACGTGCCGCTCAGAAACCTTCAGGTCAGTCAAACTTCCAACAACACTCATGTATGGAAACTTTGCAATAGAAGCTTGAACTTCTTTAAAGAAAAGGTGTATAAAATTCCAGGCAACAGTAAATGTACAAATCTGTGGCATGACCGAATTATGGACAGAAACCCGATCTCAGAGACAGAAGAAATCGCAGAGATAAAAGAGTGGTTGGAACGGGCAGGGATTAACAGCGTGTTCGATCTATCCAAATGGGACAGGCATGGAGACTGGCAGGGATGGGACTTCTTTGGAGTCCCTAACCGACTACAACAGCAGAAACATATCCTAAAAGAATTGCTGGAAGACGCGGCCCCAGTTAATAGAAAATCGAGAGATTGTTGGGGATGGGGGCGCTCTGGGACATACATCACAGCTGAAGCATACAATGCCATCCAATCTGATAGGAACAGCAGCAAAACACCGGAGTTCTGGAGGAAAGTCTGGGAACCGCTTGCTCTGCCCAAGGTAAATTTTTTCTTCTGGACACTGGTCCAAGATAAGCAATTAACTGGAGATAACTTGATGAAAAAAAACATTGTAGGTCCGCACAGATGTGAGATGTGCAGAAGCAGTTTAGAAACTGCCAAGCATCTCTTCATAGAATGCAATTTTGCAAAAGAATTTTGGGGTCTTTCCCTCCATGAGCTACAAACCTCAGTCCCTTCCCACAATTCAGTAGCAGAACTTTTCGATTCCTGGAATCAGCAATACCCCAACAAAATTCCAGCTAAATCCACCTGGAGGAAAGTTTGGAACGCCATCCCCAAGTTCGTGTGCTGGCAGATTTGGTTGTCCAGGAATGATATGATTTTCAATGAAATAGCGCACACTCCTTTCTCAGTAGCGGCAAAAGCTAAGTCCTTCCTTCTAGAAGCAGTGCAACAACAGAACTATGCAGGTGATCCACTGCTCCTTCCGGCAGAAGAGAAGTGGTTGGGCCCCCTTCACCCACATCCAAGGAAGCAGCTAACAATCCCCCAAGCAGGAAATCAGGCCTAGCGCAAAAGAGAATCTGAAGAAAACTTCCAAGTATGGTGGAGAAAGCAAAAAATTACAACAATATTCTTCGATGGAGCCTCCAAAGGAAATCCTGGGGCAGCAGGCACTGGAGGGGTCATCTATGGCCCGGAAGGAATAAGAAGGGACAGCTTTTGTTGGGGTACTGGACAGAAAACCAATAATCACGCGGAGATGCTAGGCCTCCTCAAAGCTTGTCATATAGTTAGGGACAAAGGAGACAAAGAATTTCAAGCCTTTGGAGACTCAGAGATCATAATCAAAATTTTAAACACAGGAAGTCTGTTCACTAATGCATGCCTCAACAAAACTCTAAATAGGCTGCAAAGAGTTCTGTTCGATTTTGACTCATACAAATTTCTCCATATTCTCAGAAATCTGAACAAAGAAGCAGATCTAATGGAGAACAAAGGGTGCACCCTTGGGAAAGGCCAACTTCTTATAAATGATGAAAGTTCATATCATCCCTGCAATTCTTGAGGAAATGGAAATAAGTAGTAGTTCAAAAGATAGTGTTAGAATCAGAAACAGAAGAAAAGCAGTATTGGCTGCCATGATGTAATTCCAAGCTTCATACCAAATAAATAAAATCATACCCGTTTGAGTTAAAAAAAAAAAATTTATTACCGTTAATTATAAAAATGATTGATATATGAGTTAAACAAATATACATTTAAAAAATAGGTAACAAAATCCTTAACTATGGATATTGTCCCCCACTTTAACATGGATATTCTCAACTTGTAAATTGAGTTTGTTACAATACCATGGGCCAATACCATGGCTCACTAATACCACATTGCCCAAAAAGCCATAGCTGAGATTGATATGAATCATGTTAATATGCCTTTTTTTTATTAATCATTTTAATTAAAAAAATAAATAGAATATAACTACTTCCGAGATAAATCTCAGTCTTTGTTTTATGGTTATTTCAAAATATTTGTGGAAGTTAAAACTATATCACTCACTTAATAATTATTGATAATTAAATGAAAATTTTAAAGTCTTATTCGGAATCTTATCACCATAATTACATAAAAAAAAATACCAATAAAAAATATAAAATTGATAAAAACATTTAAACTATGACATTATTTATAACTTAAGAATGAGAATGTAAACAATGTGCCATAATTATATAAAAAAATAATCAAATACTAATAGTAAATTTAAAATTGATAAGAACATTTAAACTATGACATTATTTATAATGTAAGCATGAGAATGTAAACGATGTGTCGTGGTAGTCTAGAATGTGGCCATTTTTTTCCAAAAATTTGACGTGAGGAGTGTTTGAGTGCTTGAATCTTGTTTTTGAATGTTGTTTTTGAGGTGGAAATAGATTCAATACCAACAAAAATAGCTAAACACCCAAAATCTTAAAGCTTAACAACTATAACTTAAATTTCCAAAAATATTCATAAAATTTATAATCAAAATCATACTAAAATTTCCATTATTTTCTATCAAAAATTATACCTCATTAAACTATACCATTATAAAGTAAATACACCACCTCAACTTAAATCTAAATGGTAAAGTATAAAACATTAAACAACGTTTTTAATTTTATGTGAATATAATTTTTTCCACTGGCATCTTACCCACACACCATTGTCTTCACATTCAAATTTTTACCCACACGCCATTGTCTTTTCCCACTCTGTTACACCATTTCTGGTGGCTTGTCACTTGTCTTTTCTCACTCTCACCACCCACCTAAGAATCCTAGGTCGAGTTACTTTATCTTTCTATCTCCCACTCTATACGGCAGTTTCCGCGTTTATCGCTAAAGACCAGCACTCAATACCGCAACTTCTTCGTTCACCCCTCTCTTCTCCCGCTAAATACGGCGATTTCTATATCACAGGCCATTGTCTTTTCCCACTGTCACGCCATTTCTGGTGGAGTAGTTACTAGGAGTCAATAGGTCGAGTTACTTTTATCTTTCTATCTCCCGCTCTATACGGCACTTTCCGCGTTTGTACGACAATTTCCGCGTTTATTGCTGCAAGACCAGCAGTCATACCGCAACTTCTTCCTTCACCCCTCTTCTCCCCCGCTCAATACGGCATGTAATTTGTTCCAATGGCATCTTACCCACACGCCATTGTCTTCACAGTCAAATTTTTACCTACACGCCATTGTCTTTTCCCACTGTGTTACACCATTTCTGTTGGCTTGTCACTTGTCTTAGGAGTCAATAGGTCAGGTTACTTTATCTTTATATCTATACGCCAGTTTCCGCGTTTGTACGGAAATTTCAGCGTTTATCGCCGCAATACCTTCTCCCGCCCAATACGGCGATTTCTATATCTCTTCCTTGCGTGTTATTGCTGCGAGGCTTTACGCTATAAAAGTAGTTTTTTTATAAATATGTAAATAGATACGAGTAGAAATAAAAAAATATTATTAATCAATTTAATTAAAAAAGTAGAAAGGACATAATTATTTTTTGAGATAAAGCTTAATTTTTATTTTATAGTTATTTTAAAACATTTGTGGACATTAAAATATATAACTCACTTCATAATTATAGATAACTAAATTAAAATATCAAAATCTTATTCTAAAATAAACATGACTATCATCATCATTACATCAAGCTCTCGTTGGACTAATATGGGGATAGATTTCACGTAAAAACGTAAACACTCAATATAAGTTTAAAATATAAAGAGGTTTAGGAACACTCAAAAAAGAGCTATAGTAGATAAATAAAAATACAGATAAACTAGAGGTATGGTAAATAAATAAAACCTCTTTTTATATTTACTCTAAATGTATGGTAAATAAATAAAAATATAAATAAACTCCAAATATGATAAATAAATAAAACTTCTTTTTACATTGTCAACCGAACCGTGGAACACAAAATCCAGCGTGCTGAACGTGCCTATATGCAGAATACCAACCCGAAGATCAAACGCATTATAGGCGCTGCAGGCCCAATCGGAGTCCGAAATGGAAGATTGGGAGTTGCTGGTTCATGATCCTGGCAACACTAGAGGGAGGATGTCTTTGTTCAAGCAGTCCCTTCATATGTACTGGGTGATGAAAAGGTTGCTGGCCAAAGCTTTAAAGCAGGTGGCATCTGAAATGGCGGAAATGACTCAGGGTACACCGAATTTACGTCGTGAACTTCGGATCCTGCAAATCTCTATGGAAATGCAAGGGAAGCAGCTAGAAGAGATTCCGCAGATGCTTAAGGCCAGCCAGCAGAGGAGCTCCAGGGAGGACTCTCCAATCTTGGCGAATGTTGTTGAGTAACTTTGGTCCTTGCCTTCTTGATGTCGATTTTGCAGTTTTTAGATACTTTAGGCAGCTTTCCTCTTTTGACAATGGATAGTTTCTTCATGTATATCTCCAGCAGTAGACCTGGAAAGGACTGCAATGTCTATTTAGCTAGGAAAAAGAGACTTCGTGACTATTTTTACTGGTATGGGGTTAAAAACTTTAGGTAGCTAGGAAAAAGAGACTTAGTGACTATTTTTACTGGTATGGGGTTAAAAACTTTAGGTGGCTCCTATGCCCGGTTTCCCCCTGGTGGGCGGGTAGCAGGTCCACTAATTTTGATGTACCTTTTCTGATATATTAATAGAAAATAGAGAAGCACCACCTTTGCCTACAAAAAAAAAACTTATTTTTACATTTACTCCATAAACTTCTATATACTTACTAACATGCAAAAAAGAGGTTTTATTTAGGTGCCTATGGGTCAAATACCATGGGATAAATAATTATTAAGAGCATTGGCGAAATACTATATTTATAAAAAAAGTATGGTAA
Organism: Pinus taeda; assembly: GCA_000404065.3. Lineage (NCBI taxonomy): Eukaryota > Viridiplantae > Streptophyta > Pinopsida > Pinales > Pinaceae > Pinus > Pinus taeda. The sequence continues at coordinate 73,408 of APFE031120195.1, read as the reverse complement.
ATAAATAAATATAAAAGAGATATAAAGAGGTATGATAAATAAATAAATATAAAATAGGTATAAAGAGGTATGATAAATAAATAAAAATATATCAAATAGGATTAGAAATCATTTTTATGGAAGATGAAAAAAATGTTTTATTTAAGTGACACCATGGGACAAATAATTATTAATACCATGGATCAAATGCCATATTTATAAAAAAAGTATGGTAAATAAATAAATATAAAAGAGGTATAAAGAGGTATGATAAATAAATAAGAATATATCAAAGAAGAGCATTAGAAATCAACATCTAATTATTATTA
>APFE031120195.1:51447-73090 GCA_000404065.3 Pinus taeda | reverse complement strand
AAAAAGTATGGTAAATAAATAAATATAAAAGAGGTATACATAAGTATGGTAAGCAAATATAAAAGAGGTATCATAAATAAAAAAAAATTATATTAAATATGATTATAAATCAATATCTAATTATATATCAAACCTTTGGACCAAATACCATGGTAAATAAAAGAGATACGATAAATAAATAAAAATACAAATAAACGAGAGATATGTTAAATAAATAAAACTTCTTTTTGTATTTATTCCATAAACCTCTTTATCATACATATTTGTTTGGTTGTAATCATAAACGAACATTATACGATTAAAGATGTTATAAACTTGATATGTTATGATTTATCTTTCTCTAATTTCCACAACTCACGAGTTTTAGTCTCCTACACCTCATTTATATTCCTCTAATTTTTCCAACTCACAAAAAGACCGGAAGCGTCTGCTATTATTGTCCTTTTCAAAATTTTCCAATTTGTTACCCAATAAATACCTTGTTCACTGGATCACTCCAACTAATGGGAGTGTTAAAACTCCATCCATACAATGCCCTGAAAGGACACATCTTCAACAACTCATGAAAACTAGTATTGTATATGAACTCAACCAATGGAAGATACTCCTCCCATTTCCTCTATTGGTGCATCACATACATCCTCAAAATATCCTCCAAGATCCTATTGAACGTCTTTATTTGTCCATTTGTCTGCGAATGAAAAGTTATGTTGAAGGATAGCTATGTACCGAAGCCTGCAAATAACTCCTTCCAAAACTTGGAAGTGAATTTTTCATCCTTGTCTGACACAATCTTCCTTTGAACACCATGCAATATCACTATCTCTCTGATGAACACCTATGCTACCTCACTAGCTGAATATGTAGTCTTCACTAGAATGAAGTGAGATAACTTGCTCAACCTGTCAACCACAACCATAATAGAATCATGCTTCCTTACTGTCCTCATAAGACCTTTGATGAAATCCATGGAAATGACCTCCCATTTCCATTTCAGCATCACTATAGGTTGTAGTACACCACATAAATGCTTACATTCATCCTTTACCTATTGGAAATCTAAACATATAGCCATGAACTCTACCACTTCCTTCTTCAGATTTAGCAAATAGTAGAACTTCTTCACTGTCGTCAACATCTTTTGTTATGCTAGATGACTTGAGTATGGCTTGGCGTGAACTCCCTCAAGATAAGCTTCATGAACTCACTACAATTCGACACATAGATCTTGTCTCTAAATCTCACCAACCCATCTGCCATGAGATGATAGTAATAATCTATACATGTACTGGTACCTGTACCTATATATGTGTCTGCACATGTACCTATACCTGTACCTATTCTCTGTTTTAACATGTGCATGATCTCCATGTACTTGTCATCTCGTTGTCCTACCTGTAAGATCATATCTTGTAACTTTGTCCCATAAGAGCTTATAACTACTATATGATTTACTTGTACCTTCCTGCTAAGAGCATGTGCAACATAGTTCTCCTTCCCTTTGATGTATCTGATCTCGAAATCGAACTCAATAAGGGTAGCCAACCATCTAGCTTGCCTGGCATTTAGATTTGGTTGGTCAAACAAATACCTCAAACTACTGTGATCTCTCATCAATGTAAATCTTCTGCCCAAAAGATAGTGTCTCAACATCTTACATGGATGTATAATCACTATTCAATCAAGAACATGTGTTGGATAGTTTTTCTCGTGATAATTCAATTTCCGTGACTCATAGCACACTACCGGTCCTTCTTTCATGAGAGATCCACCAAGTCCTCTTTTGCAAGAATTTATACACACTACAAACTCCTTGTTCAGATCTGCAATCTTTAGCACTGGCACATGTGTCAAAACTACTTAAGATGCTCAAAACTAGCCTCACACTCCTCTACCCATTCAAACTTCTTACCTTTCCTTTGCAATGATGTGATAAGATATGAAATGCATAGAAATTCCTGATGAATCTCCTGTAGTAACCTGCCAATCCCATGAATGATCTCACCTCATCCACATTCTTAGGAGTTTCCCACTCCATGATGGCCCTTATCTTTTCTGGATCAACTACTATGTTGTCTTTGGAGACTGATGTTCTTTTAGCAATCTCAACACTACTTCTAAATGCTCGACATGTTCTTCCTCATTCTTAGAATATACCAATATGTCATCAATGAATACAATAACAAACTGCCCTAGATAAGGACACAACACACTATTCATCAAACATATAAATGTAACTGGAGCATTAGTCAAATTGAATGGAAAACAACAAACTCATAATGCCCATACCTAGTCCTGAATGCAGTCTTGAAGATATCCTCTTCCTTGATGTGTACATGATGGTATCTTGATCTCAAGTTGATCATAAAGAACAATTATTCTCCTTTCAACTGATCAAACAAATCATCAATCCTCGACAAACAGTACTTGTTCTTGATCATTACCTTGTTTAACTTCCTGTAATCAATGCACAATCTAAGAGTACCATCTTTATTCTTTACGAACAACACTGGTGTGCCCCAAGGTGATACACTAGATTTGTTGTATCCTTTATCAAGAATCTCCTTTAACTGCAACTTCAACTCTACAAACTCAAGTGTGCTCATCCTATAATGTGGTTTTCATGTTGGAGCTGCCCATGGCACCAACTCAATAGAAAAATATACCTCCCAGTGAGGTGGAAACCCTGTAATGTCCTCCAGGAATACATACTGAAACTGCTATAAAATTGGGTACATGCTTAACACATCTACAACCTCAACCTCCTTAAATTTATCACTAGAGATGTACACTGCAAACATCACACGACCTTTTCTGCAACTACACTTAGCCTGAATAGCAGTAACCTTCCTCACCGATGTAGTCTCCTTCTTTCCCTGCAAAGTCCTCTATTCCCCACCATCATCCACACACTCAATGGACTTGTCAAATCAATCCACTCTAGTTATCTGAAGGTATATCCAATGCATACCCAAAAGCTTACTATACGATCCTAATGGAAATACATACAAATGTGTTGCTGTAGGCATACCATTTAACTCATATGTGCAAACTATTACCCAATGGTGAACTCACTACTTTGTACATGTAGCCAACCATAACAACCAATATTTTTCATGCACTTCTTTTCTCAAACCACACTTATCCACTGGGTCAGGATAACTATAGTTAGATCTAGGATCAATTAAAATAGAAATAACTTGATCACAAAACTTATCGTCCATCTCAATGATCAATGCTTGTTGATCTGCCTATCTATTTTCCACAACAGCATACATTTGAGGAATGTTATGACCAACATTACCAACTGTATGCGCCTCCCAAGCACTATAGATCTGGGGTCTACCACCACTCTGATACTGCAGACAATCCCTCTTACGATGATCCTCACCACATATCCAACACTGCAATGGTTCCCTACCACCACCTCTAGCCTGCTGCTCTCCATGTCCCTTCTCAGTTGTATTGAACCTCTTGTAAGGAACTACATTTTATTTCTCACTTGCATCTTGCGGCCTTCCTCTCTTTGGTGGCCATTTTCCTTTAGCTTTGTCATTTCTTTTCAAGTCATGTTTAGGCTCGAATTTGCACTTTGACTGCTCACAAAAATGTTTCAAATTTCGGATGGCCTCCTCCAATGATCTAGGCTCATCAAACTCAATCCTATCTCTGTACGCTACTGGAAGTCCATGGATGAATCCCTAAGCCTTGGCCTTCTCCTCCTTGAGGTAAGGCACATATCTTAATAACTCCAAAAATCTACTAGAATACTCCTCATATGTCATAGAACCCATCCGCAACTCATAAAACACATTAGCTTTGTCATTATAGCACCTCTCTGACAAGTACTTATTCTTGAAGATCCTTTCAAATGCATGCCAAGTCAAATCCCCCTCATGTATACCTTTTAAATTCTTCACGTCTTCCCCCCAAATATCACTTTACCTTTGAGACTGAAAGTGGCGATCTTTGCTTTCATGTTTTCTGAATAATCACGCAATTCGAATAATTTCTTCATACCAAGAAATCATGCCTTTGCATCCTAGGATTTCTTCATCTCTCCATCAAAGGTAGGTGGATTTTCTTTCTTAAACTCATCTAGAAGGTATCCCCTATCACTCCCTCAGTCTATCACCTCTCCTACCCAGAGTGTCCAACAACTTTCCATCTCTCACTATGTCAGATCTCTCTGACTTGGGTCCACCAAAAGACTCACTTCCATATGCCCCATTAGTTTTGTCCTCCTATCCGTGGGTTATATGTAGTGGCCCTTATTGTTGCAATTATAACAAACTCTAAAGAAGTATTTCATTAAAATTTGCTTGTTTCTCTTGTGTCTGCATGATTTTGTCATTGTCTGCTTTGCAGCTCCTTATTTCTTCCTTCAGGCTTCTCAATGTGTCTGCCCAGTTAGAAGAGTTCCCCACACCATGCTATCCATATGATTCATAGGAAGATTCTATGTAGTCTACCCACCTTGTTATCCATTTGATCTCTTTTCTGCAAGGCATACTATGTCAACTAAACCAAATCACAATAAACCAATGTACCTTAGCATAATTTGAGGATGATACCTTTTCTATAAGATCATCAAGTCAGTGTGATACATGTATAACATAAACATAATAACATATAGACATCTATTAAATAAGTGCATCAACACATAAATATCACTTTAATTAGGGTCCATTTATGAATGCAAGGCCATATCAGCAATGCATGCTATGACCTCATGTATGACAAAAACCATTACTCCAGTGTACACATTGCCACATGGAACTATCAGCATGCATAAGAAATTCCTAATTAGTTACACATACGCATGAACGCATGTAGTCGAGCATAAGAGATCGATTCTTGTAACCAATGTACAAGACATATACATGTAATCAAACAATTAAGAATGTAACCTAACATACGAGGATGTAATCAAGTTGCATATAAGCATGTAATCAGTCATATACTTTCGACGATTCATTCCACAAAATCAACATCAAGTTCCTCATGAAATCCTTACTACAATCATGATAAATCATTATGCAATGCAAAAAGCACATGGAATGCAAGTGTAAGAGACACTATGCAACTAACATGCATGCATGACCAAGCACCTTCACCCAGGGAGAGCACATCCATGCTCTGATACCAATATGTAACACCCCCTCCTCCCGAGTTTATCCAAGCAATTGTCCATACGGGGTAAACATGCGACGATAGATGCCACTATAAGGTATTCAAACTCCTTGGTGAGCTTAAGGAAATGGAATCGACGGAACACATCAATCAAACCCATATACATCAGCAAAAACACGCACAGAAGACATGTCAGCGACTCAAACATCTTGTCCCTCAGTCCCACTAATGTTTTAAGCCTTTGAACCCCAGTTGGCTCTCATGTTATAGGTATGACAATGTATAAAACAAGAATTCACTCTCACAAGCCTATGTGCCAACATACATGGACTCCTTTCAGCACACTTGTGCCAATGTCCTCGAGATTTGAGCCATTTTTCTAGCCCAGAATCCCGGCCTTTGACCAGAACTTGTTATAACCTCTGGAATCCATCAAAGTCATGAGGACAATACTAATAAATCAAAATAAACCTCAAGATTAGGTCTCAAAATCCCCAACCAACGCTAACATTCTGTCAAACACTTGACATCAATGCAACCTACAGTTTTATGATACAAGATGGAGCATGAATGACTGGAAGCACTTATGAAATATAACCAGGAGGATCACCACCTTCTCCATTGAACTGTTATAACATCAATTAGGTTTTGCATCCATAATTTTAGTAATTACAAGTAAATACATGAAATAACCATGATCTGAACTAGTCATATAACCATGCTTATAACTAGCATAAAACCATATAAATATTAGAGATATGACAACCATTAAATCCACATATGAACAAGTGCAAAAGTAAGAGAACTTAGCTTTTATTAATCATAGGAAAATCTAACCAGGTTTAGGACTTCTGTGTACCACCCGACCATAGACATGGCTCAACCAAAACTCTCTTTCATCCTGTCACACCTGTGCCATATTCCAAGCATGAAAGTAGTATCTCATAGAACAACCAATCCAATAACAACTAAGGGAATCTAGAGGTTAAACCACCTCCACCCTCATCAAATCGTAATCACACCAAAACCAGTCCTTCGATCACAACCGAACCAAACTTGGAATTCCATTAGAATCCATCAGTATCCTTGAGGACTTTTTCGTCTCCTTGTCTCTCCAGCTTTACCACAATCAAATCCTGGATCACTAGGCCCTAAAACGAGACCAGTCTATCAGGCTTTACAGCAATCCAAACCCATATCACTAGGCCCTAAACCGAGACTTCTCCCTTAATATTTACTATGTATCTAGCCAAAACCAGTCAAGGGATTCCCGGGCCTTTGGGAATGAAAGTTGAGACCACGCCTGCCCTGGATTCTGAAATCCATCCGGCAAACCAACACTCAAAAACTGATGTAGACATCCCAACACCATGTAATACAGAAAAAGGCAAGGCTAGGCTAAAAGCCACTATCATAACCTAGAAAAACCATAGCAGTGATAGCAAGAGAACCATACACCAACATGCAAAGTCGTGAATGTCCAAACGAGCTAGAAAATCACACATGGAAAAGGTTACGTGCAAGTATTCATGTTGAAGTTGTTGATGGGGCTATAAATTAAACATAAATTAAGGCCCATCTAGCCATCCTTACACAATAAACCTCTCTTTTTTCATTATATAATGTATTTTTAACTTTAATATGTTCATTTGGAAAGTTTATGGATAATTTCATATTTGTGCCTAATATTATTTATTTTTGTAGAATATTGTGAGAACTTTAGGCAGATTCTGAAGATTTAGAGGAGGAGATAATTTAGGGACTTGCTCCCTACCATAGCAGGATCAATATTGGATAATAAATCAATAAGGTATTCTATAATTATTGCACAAATTTTGGAGCTCCAATGATTAAGAAAATCTAGGAATGTGTTCCCTGTCGTTTAATGCATATTCCTAGTGTTAGGAACCAGATCCACTATTTGAGGGATTTTGGAGGGGATATATTCCTCCTTTCATGGAGAAATCTTACTAATCATTTTGTATAATTACCAATTCAAATTTGCCTCTAGGGGTTGGTTTTTCTTATTCTTCTTGTGGAGAACACTTGTATTTTTGCAACTCCACTTTCATTTCTTGCTGGAATGTAATTTTATTTATGGAAATAATGAATATTGGTATCATTTTCACATTCTAAATTTTGGTATCCTTCATAGGACTCTGATTTTCCTTGGGCTTTGCCATCCCAGTATCCTCAAGGCCCTTTTGTATAATTTAATTCTCTTCTTTTTGCTTTTTATTCACATGCATCTCTTTTTCTTGTTTTTTCCTATTTGTGCATTTAGTATTAATTATTTCTTGTTGTAGGATTAGGTTAAATGGTTGAGGTAAGTTATTTTACAGAATCACAGGTATGCTTTCACATTTGGAACAACTTTGGAAGGTCATAGTAATCATTTAGCTACTTGGATTAGTTTGTTTATTCCCAAATCTAAATTTTTGGAAGTCCCTTGTGGCAAATAGTAGTAATTTTCTGCTATTTTTTAGAACATGCTAATGAGATTCAATTGAGTTGATTCCACTTGAATTAGATCATAAAAATATTTAAGTTAATAAAAAAACTACCCCATTTAATTTTCACTTTACTAGGTTAGGAATTTGATAGATTAACTAGCTCACTAGTTCTCGAATTTCTAGATTTTAGACTAGTAATTTTCTACTATTTTTTAGCATGCATTAGCAGCAGTATTTTTGAGTGATTCCAATTGGAAGGGAGACCTAAAACATGCTATTCAATAAAAAAAATTGTCCCATCTAATTTGGATTTGGTTTACTTGGTCATTCAGTCAATTATATATTCCCATAGAAAATCCCATAACTTCTTGTAGGAGCACCTGTAACTTCCTGTACCACTCTTCCAGCATGTATATACTTGCCCAAATTTTCTCAAAAATATTGGCTTTTGTCCCTTAGGGTTGAATCATAACCCCTAGGCTCTAAATCCATGATTATTCAAGACTAAATACCACTTAGAAATTTCCTTTTCACCCTTGCAAAACATCTCAACAATTTGGGTTAATGGATAGATTTATGAATTGGATAATACAATAATGATTTTCTTGATTGTCAAATCCAATGAACTCTCCCAATGAATCTAAAATCTTTGAAATGCAATGATTGATATTTAGTTCACTATCTTTAATTTATGGAATTAGAATAAGTTTTCTTTCCTATAATAGGTTAAGGTTTCTATTTCGAGCATTACCATTACAACAATTTATTTAGGATTTGATTTCATTACATTCACTCCATTCATGACAGTGATAGAAGGACACATTGTATGTTGCACATATAGTGTCGATACCTCTTAAGTTTGTACGAACCCTGGGTTGATAATTAAAGTTGGTAGCCGTGGGAGTTGCAACATTCTTGTTGCAATACTGAGGCTTATCACTTTTTGGCGTTCTTTTTTAGGAGGTGTCAAAGTATGCATTGTTTTCTTCCCTAGTTGATTCATTTCTTTTTAATTTCTACAAAACCAAAAAATTGAATTAGGTATATTTCATTTCAAAAACATAAAATTTCATTGCATTAACATTCCTATTCAAAAAAATAATCTCCAACACCGACCCCTCCCCCCTTCCCCCATTTGATCACATGGTGCATTAAGAGCCACATCACCATTCATTTTCACACATAGAAGAAGAAGAGGTGGCAGGGGAGGTAGGAGAAATGGATGGAGATGATGACAATGAGGAAGGTCCTCTTGGATTTCCCATTCAAGATATTGATGTTAGTGTGCACATGAAAAACATCCCTCCATCTTTTCTTCCAATCTTCCATGGTATGAGGTTAGAGGATCTGGAAACCTTTCTTTTTAAACATGAAATTGTTTTTAAATATTATGGTTACATATTAAACACTCAAAAATTGATATTGTTTCTAGAAACATTGAAAGATAGAGCTCTTAAATGGTTCATGAGTTTAGGGACTAATTCAATAAGATCATGGACTGATATGAAAAATATATTTCTAAAAAAATTATAAAGATCATGATCTTAAGGAAGAAATCTTTAGAATGAATTAAAAAAAAAGATGAGAGCCTTGAGGATATAATAGAGATATTCATGTATAATGTTAAGAGGGAAAAATTACATCATTTAGGATATCACACACTAAAAACCCTCCTACTTAGAACAATTAGGGATGATTGGATTTATATTCTTGATCTCATGAGTAGAGATGATGTATACCAATTATCATTTGAAGAAGTGTGTGAAACATTCAAACACATATCAAGAGGAAGGGAAAGAGTAAGTAAATAAGCATCAATATCAATAAGTCAAGCTAAACATGGAAATTCATTTGATGACTTTAACACAAAAATTATTAGCATTCTAAGCGAACAAGTAGAAATGTTAAGAGCGAAAGATGAGGAAAAAGAAGGTGCTGATATTTTTGTTGTCCATGTAGAATCACATTCAATTAAATATTTCCCATCATTACCAAGGTTGAAGGAAGTTTACCAGGAGGACAATGAAGCAAGTCAATCACAAAAGAAACTATGTTATGTAGTTCTAAGAAGACCATGGAAGCCTAGTCAACCTGGTATGATGCAAGAGCCTAATTCACAATTTCAAGGTTATGCACATCCATCTCAAAGTAATTGGAACACACCCTTTCCTTGGAAACTTTGGCCACACCAACCCCAAAACCAATCTTAGCAACTAGGTTGACAAGGACCTTATGAGACAAATCCACAATATCCTCAATATTATCCTCAATACCCTCCATACCCAACTCCATTCTATCCATACCATCTGCCTCCACCACAACCACAACCTCAACCACATCCATCTCAAAGATCCACTCCCGTTCAACTCCCTGTACTACCATTTCCAAACCCACACAAGGAAGTAGCTCAACCCACTTACAATGTTGAGGCAAAACACTTCCAAACATATCTTCTTGATCTAAATGGTATTCATCTTACATCAAGAAAGGTATTGCAAAAAAGATTCTATTGATGTGATTGAAGGACAACATCCAGAAGAAGAAGAGTCAAATGAGGAGACCAAAGGATTAGGGGCTGAACTTGAAGGAAGTCATCACAATCAGATATTAAGGGAGTTACATCATGTTCACCATTAGATCCTCTATTTTTTCAAGAGAATAATCAGGAAAAAGAAGAAAATATGAATTTCATTGAAGAAGAAGACATCCAAGATGATCCAAATTAGCAAGTGGATCGGGGGCCTCACGACTATATTGAAATATGGTTCCATACAATCATTAATTTGCAACAACACACTCTTCTTCTGATCCAGGTGGATGTTGGTGGCCACCCACCTATCCCATTTGGACCCCCACAACTGTCTCTTTCATTTTTTTTTTTCAGTTTCCTAAATTGTAGCATAGTTTACTATTTTTAGCAGTGTTTCGGGTCCTGAACTTCCGGAGCCGTTTTGAGGCCGTAAACGACAATTTTTGGGAAATATGGGGGCAACATGGGTCCATGGACCAATATTTCCCTTCCCAAAGTGGTAGTGTTCGGATAGATCTTTCTAACGAGCTATTGTACACGTCAAATGGACATCATATGCCAAAGTTACGGCCCCAGGAAATTGATGTACCAATTTACCCAAACGGGGCCCACAATTCGGTGTTTCATCTTCTAGGGTTAGGTTTTGAGATGTTAAGGGTTTTTCATTGTTTCTCAACAATAAATAGGCCTTCGAGCCTCATTGTAACACAGTTCAGAGGCATGTAGCCACCACATCTCTTCTCAGAGATAAGCTACCATCGCCCTAGCTGTTTATTGTAGAAATTTTACCTATAGAACAAAATGATATATGCAATGTCCTAAAGCATAATACTTGTTCGACTTCTACAAAGCATTAAGTGGAAGCATAATCGAATTCATGAGCAACATCAAGTAGAAACATGCATAACTGATCAAGAGAAATAATCACACATAACACAAGATATATTCAGGGGAAAGCAGCAGCATAAAACCCCAACCATGTATTATCAATGAAGTGGAAATCCTCTTCACAATACAAAAAGATTTAGCTTTCAAGCTATTTAGTTCTCAATGAACTATGAAGATATGAAGATATGTCTCATGAACCACCCAAGCCCTGTTTATATAGGCTTTCCCTAGGGTCCTCACGTAGTTAGCTTAGCAAATAATAGCAAAAGCATATGCTATTAATTCCAACATACCAAAAACAACCAATGGTCCAACTACGTATTCCTAGAGAACACTAGTTCCACAACCATGCTAAAACTACTTACTAGAAATAGTTAAGCATCTGATAGTACACTGTCCCACATCTGATTTCAACTAGGTCTGTGACAGAACTGACATGCAACAGTTATCCATGAGTGAATCCTCAGTTATCTAAAATAATAGTTGTCACATGCATGTAAGCATTAACAAACTATATTTTATTATTTTAACAACTTGTTAAAATAATCTAACTGGACTTAACTAGTTAGAACTAAGTCAACTGATTCTCTCATTATAGAACTCAAGCTTATTCCCTCAATCAGTGGAGGAAACTCATGTGCATGCTCACAAAGACTTCAAATTCGAATTTCCTTAATTAATTAACTCAACAGAATTAATTAATTAATATTTCAAACCGCTGTTAAGACCAAAATTAATTTTACTTCCTATAGATAGATTAGGGACTACTATAAATAGGAAGGTAGCTAGAAATGCTATTTTTAGAACTTTCTATTTTTAGCAATTTCACCTCTCACCCAATGTGGCCAATGACCTCACTGGACAAACTACTATTTTTAGACATGCTATTTTTTGCAGGTCTATTTTTAGCACATTCTAAATTTAGCATTTCTTGTTGCACACTTTTCAACATTTATTTCCATTTTCTGTTTGTAAGCATATCTCAGTATTTTAAATTAATGAAATGAAGTATTATTTCCGTTGCATCTTTGTGTTTATGGTTATGTCTGTAATTTGTTATGTTCCTGTTTAAATCTGGATCAGTGGTATCAGAGCAGTCTACTTTTTCTCTATTTTTCTTTGCATGTCTCCAACGAGGTCACGATATAAGGAGTTAGGGCTTGAATTGGTCAAACCTTTGCAAGACTAGCCTCGTAAATCCCGATGGCCTCCCATGGCGGATGAGAAGAAAGACGAGGGGGCAGGAGATCTTATCAAAATCTTGCTCAAATAAGCCCTCAGGCAACAAAGGAACGCAATGATGGATAGCTTTGCGCAGATCCTTCAGCGGTTACCCAGAGGCAAGGCATCAGCTTCCAACAGCTACTCTGGAAACACCACACCTTTTAAGGTACAAGTTAATTTTGAAAATCCCCATCTTCGAGGGTCAAATAGATGCAGATGTCGTAGATAAATGGTTAAATCTGCTAGAACGGCAATTTTCTGTTCATGATTTTCGAGTCAGGAAAATATTTTTTTTCACTCTTCTCAAAGAAGCCCCCCATGTCAAGGACTGATGGGAAACCTACTGCGATAAGAAGAATGAAAGTAAGGGCTCACTATTTTCAGCCGCACCCACTTGGGATTCATTCCGGTATGCCATCAAGGAGCAGTACTACCCTGTCAAAAGCTATGAGGGCAAATACATCAAATGGACCACACTGCAGCAGGGAAGGGACCAAGATGTGCCAAAGTTCACAAAAAATTTTCATACCCTTCGCACACAGTTGGGTATCAAGGACTTTGAGCTACATTTGGTACTCAAATACCAATACACTATCAAAATCGAGCAAAAGTTCAAACAGAAGAAGCGAGACTTCGGATCTACAAATCCAAAGCCCAAAGGACAAAGCCAAGGCAGGGTGACCCAAGACAACCTGTCGAAGCCACGATAAAAGAACAACACCACGAAGCCAAAGAAGGACACAGGAAATTGGTGTGAGTTCCATAAGAGTCCCACTCATAACACAAGTGAGTGTCGGACCAAGCAGTCGTTGGTGGCCGAGTTGAAGGCTTCAGAATCAGATGCATGTTCTGACCCTGAGTCAGAACTAGACAAGGGGAATGGCAAAGGGAAGTAGATCATTGATGCGGAGCCCAGCGCCACTGTTTCCACTGCCAAGATCCAGAAGAATGAGCTCGAAGACACAAAGGAGGGGGAGTGTCTTTTCCACTCACAGATGTGGGTGAAGGGTTCGTCGCTGCATCTCATTGTCAAAAGTGGCAGCCAAAAGAACCTCGTTTCAGAAGAGGTCGTGAAGCGATTGGGCCTGCCAACTACACCACACCCGCAGCCGTACAGTATCAGGTGGCTTCACGAAGGACGAGATCTTAAAGTTCGTCAGCAATGTCGCCTTCCCTATAGCATCAAGCCTTTCATAGACGAGGTATTGTTTGATGTTACACCTCTGGATGTTTGCGATGTACTGTTAGGCTAGCCATTATTGTGGAGGTGACATGTTGTGTATAAGTCAAGGCCTCGCGCTGTCATTATTTCTTTGGATAATTCATTATACAGGATACCGGAGGTAGCCCCACCTATCGCCACCTCTTTGATCACTGCCAAGAAAGGCAGCAAGCTCATCTCCCAGACTAGGAAATTCATTTTCTATCTGGTTCGCTTCCAAAGTAAGGGGAAGATCATTGCTACATCCCTGACCCTCGCAAAGGGTTCCTCCACGCAGCAGAAGCAGCAAAGGGATACGGTCATGACAGAACACAGGAACAACTTCTCCTCACACACAGGGGTACCACATAAGTTTCAGGTGGGCGACAAAGTTTGGTTACGTCTGTAGAGAGAACGCCTTACCAGAACCCATCAGAAACTCAAACCACTCTGACATGGTATTTACACCAGTACCAAGGCTACGGGCAACAATGCTTTGAAGCACAACATTCCTCCATTCCTTCGCTTGCACCGAATGTTCAATGTGGACCGTCGTCAACCATGCTTCCCACCATTTCTGGACACATCAAAGATTGCAGAACAGCTCACTAGAGACCCAGCTCAGCAGGAGCTTCCTCATTTGAGGGAGGAACTCAACGCAATGGGGAACATTGCTTCCTAAGGGGGGAGGAATGATCCAGGTGGATGTTGGTGGCTACCCAACTATCCCATTTGGATCCCCATGACTATCTCTTTCAGGTTTTTTTTTTTTCAGTTTCGTAAATTGTAGCACAATTTACTATTTTTAGCAGTTTTTCGGGTCTTGAACTTTTGGAGTTGTTTTGAGGCCCTAAATGACATTTTTTTAGGAAATCTGGGGGAAACATGGGTCCATGGGCCAATTTTACCCTTTCCAAAGTGGTAGTGCTCGGATATATATTTCTAACGAGCTATTGTACACATCAAACGGAGATCGTATGCCAAAGTTACGACCCCGGGAAATTGATGTACCAATTTACCCAAACGAGGCCCACAATTTGGTGTTTCATCTTCTACGGTTAGGTTTTGGGATGTTAAGGGTTTTCCATTGTTTCTCAATAATAAATAGGCCTTCGAGCCTCATTGTAACATAGTTCAGAGGCATGTAGCCACCACATCTCTTCTCATAGATAAGCTACCATCGCCCTAGCTGTTTATTTCCATTTTCTCTTTGTAAGCATATCTCAGTATTTTACATTAATGAAATGAAGTAATATTTCTGCTACATCTTTGTGTTTATGGTTATCTCTGTAATTTGTTGTGTTCCTGTTTAAATCCGGATCATCTTCAACCATTCCTAATCTCATCTCAATCAAAGCATTTGGTCTCTTACATTCAGGTACATGTCAAAGAATATGTTTTGAGCCTACACATGATTTTATCTATCATCCAGTTATGCAAGTGGCTCCATTGGAAGTATTCCTACACATTGTATGTTGCATATATAGTGTTGATACCTCTTAAGTTTGTACGAACCCCAAGTTGATAATTTAAGTTTGTTGCCTTGGGAATTGAAACATTCTTGTTGCAATACTGAGGTTCATCAGCTATTTGATCCTACTTTTCCTTCCTTGATCTTTTATTTTCTTCCTTTCCCTTTGCTTGGTTTTCCTTCCTTGCTCCAAAGCTAGAGGGCTCCAAGAAAACTCTAAGTGACCAAGAGTGAGAGAGAGAGAGAGAATAATGAGAGAGCTCCAAACTTGAACTGACAAAAGGTTTGAAAAAATATTGTCCACTCATCCTCATAAGCCCATTTATGAATGAGGCCTCTAATTTCTTCATTTTCCATTATTTTCCTTCAATTTTCTCCTTACATGCAACCTATGAACTTTCACCTTACTTTTCTCATAATTTCCTTTATTTTCATAAATAAATGTGCTAAAAATGTCTTTTTTCCTTTTAATGCCTTTGTCTTAGCCCTTGCCAATTTCCTTATCCAAAAACACACATCCATTTATGCCCACTAGGATATCTTTTCCCAACATTCAACTTGAAATAAGCGTCCCTTAACCATGGTCTTATTTTTCCTTTATTAAATTTTATTACATGAACTTTTCACTAGGGTTGTTACAGTAGGGAACTTTTGTGTAGGGAAAACAATGGCCAACTTGCATAGGTACATGTATTGGTCCAAGATGCAAGAATAGGTAGCTAGGTTCACAAGAGGATACATGTGCTATTGTACCAAGATTAGTAATAGGAACAATGTCTACATCATCCCACTACTACATATAGTAATAAATTTCGATAAAATAGAATGACAGTTTGGCTAAATTGGTTGTAGAATCGAAAATTATAAGAATTAATTAATTAATTTAATTAATTTTAAACCAGGCCCACATTTGTCGGTATTGCAATGAGATATCTCCACATTGTCATAATTATGATGATATTCTCTGTATCATAGTAAGGAAGATGGTATTCAACGACTATCACATTATAAACAAAAATCCCCTTTTTGACCGATCATTTCTATTCATTGAGCTATTAATCGAATGGTTGATCACTTTTGACTAGTCAATATTGACTTTGTCAACTATTGTCAAAATTTTGATGGTATGTAAATTTATAAATATGTTTCTCTTAAGAGACGTTGTGACACTTTCACTATAACTACAATGGTTCTAAAAGGTTATAAGGTCTTTTTGTTGAAAAAGAAATATTTTTCCTTATTATATATATCAATTGCATTACAAAATATAATAGATCTAGTACACCACTCGTTTTATAACGTAATCATCTCATAACTTTTTAGTGGGGAAAAATGTAAAAAAAATTACTAGTGAAAAAAATCAAGGGGATGATGGGAGATGTTATTTCCCTTATTCTAAATGTGTGGGCTTACATCACGTAAGAGTTTTAAAAGAAACAACTAAAATACATTGTAGGGAAACATGGGCACATTGAAGGGGGATTGAAGGAATATCATTCCTTGGTTAGCTATATATTCATTATTTATTGTGTTTATATTAATCACATTTGTAAAATTTTATATTGTTATAATTTTTTTTATGTAGACTAATTTTGTATGATGCTATGTAATTATAAAATCAAGCTACCGCCCCTAGTCGGTGTTCGAATGCCTGAAGTAGTAGTAGAAATGATGTTGTACAAGATGAGGAACATGGAGAAAATATTGAAGATCAAGTTAATGATCTTATGCAAGAAGTTGACAATAATAACATAGTTCAAGATGATGGGACAAATGAATTGATCCAAGACTTGTTCACTCGACTAGTCAATTATCAGGATGAGGAAAATGATGATAATATTCTTGATGAAACTCTGTTAGAAAGGAAATGACACCACTTTACGAAGGCTCAAGACAAAATATTCTCTCTTCTATGTGATTGTTGGTGAGCTTAAAAGGGTTAAATAATAGTTTCTCAAACACTTGTATGACACATATCCTAAGGTATGTATTATGTTTGATCACATATTATACATAAAGGTTTATTTTTTCCCTTTCTATGTGTTAATTAATGTGTAAAATAAGAATCAAATATTTACGGTTAATATTACTTACACTAACTAGCGATTTTTATGTTATAGATTGCTAGGTGAAATTATGTTACCATCGCCAAATATTTTACCTTACTGAGATTTATATGCCATTATGAAATAAATTGGAGTGGAGTATCAAGCTATAGATGCATGCTCCAATGATCATATTTTATATTATGGAAAACATGCTTCAAAAAAAGTTGCCCATAATGTTAGAGTAGTAGATATCGAACCCGATCAAATAACAAAAAAGGTGCCTCAAAAGATTATTTTCCATTTTTCCAATAATTCCACATTTGCAGTGATTGTTCATGTACAAAAGCATAACACAGTTTATGGATTACCATGCATGAAAGAGAAGTGGAGAGGGTGTTCTTCAAATGCCTACAGATGGTTATGATTTAGGGAAATTGAGGGAAAATGCTCGCTTTATAAAGATGAAGCTCATAATTTTAGGATTTCATTGGCAGTTGATGGTTTTAATCCATTTGGAGATCTCAAGTCCATTTACTCAATGTGGCCAATTTTTGTGATAAAAAATAACCTTCCTCCTTAGATTTCAATAAAGAGGGAGCACATAATGTTGACAATGATTGTTATAGGTATTTCTTTACAGTAATTTTTCAAATGCAACATTTTCATTTCTCTTGTGTGTTTCATAATGTGTTATAATTGTTTATTTTCTTATATATATACATATCATGGTAGTAATTATATCTAATTTCAAACAATTAGGTAACTACCAAGTTAAGCATATGAATGTATATATCAAACCTCTTGTCAACGAGTTACTAAAGTTATGGGTCAACATCACTATGTATGACATCTATAAACCAATAAGGTAGAGGAAATTTCAATTCCATGGAATACTTGTATGAACAATTCATGATGCTCCAAGACTAACACATTTTGGTGGTAATGTTCCTATATTTCACTTTAATAATATATAATTATTTGAAGATACAATGCATGCTTTTTAAATAATTGCTTTATATAATTGATATTAATACATTAAAGGAGCTATGGAATCCACCTCAAGTTAATGAACTTCATCTCTCTGTTTGCTAAGAAAAGCATTAGGTAGCATGTAGAATCCCAATGAGGCATCAATTAATGGCTCGTCATTGAATGTGGATGGATTGACAAGATTGCAGTGAGCCATTTGATGCATGGGTGCAGTACTGTGACCCATTACATACTTTGGAATATCTCTTAAATTGTTTGTTTGCATGGGCTTCCTTGTAACAATGGTTGTCATGTTATACATTACATGAATGTCCTCTAGCGGGGGTGGGTTGTTTCCATGTCCAATTGAATCATGGGTTGGTGGGGCATTGGAAAGAGGACCTCCACCCCCATTTTTCCACCTTAGTCACCCCATCTGCAGAGAGTAAATGACCTATTTATTATTGTTGGATAGTTGATTAATGCCAGTAAATTACACAGAGAATAAATGTTGGGTTTTTATGTAATCATATGATTCATGATGACTATATAGATGGGATGGTCCATTGTGAGACTTTGATATTGTAGTGGGGTGCTAACTCTTGCATAAAATGGTATCAATGTAAGAAGAGCCTATGAAATGGGAAGAAGAAAATAAAAATGAGGAACACAATATTATGTTTATGAGGATAAGACGGTGTTGCATAAGGAATTTTTTTGCTAAACTTGTTGGAAATGTAACTAGTTTCAATCTTCATAATTGTTGTTGTACTCATTTCAATATGTATTCTATGTAACAAATGAGAGAAGAAAATAAAAAGTTATTATTTTAAAGCATGGGTTTCATGCTCATTATTGATGGTATTGTACGTAAAAGCATGTTCATCATGCCTCTAGGGTTTTTTAGGTCATATGAGTTATTGTCATGAGTCAAGAAAGTCAACATTGTGTTCATAAGACCTTTCCGGGAAAAATGTTATTGGATAAAGAATGATTTTGAGCCTAGAAAATCCAGGAAACTCCAAAAGTACAATTCAGACCTGGTAGCTTCATGTAAGCCTAAAGGAGGCAATTCAACCCTTTAGAAAAGCTAAAAATACAAGCACTTCAACCTCATTTGTGTCTCACTCACTCACAAGTTCAATTTCAAAAAGGAAGTTTGACCTGTAGCTGGGAAGTAGGAGAAAAAGATAGAAAAGGTATAAAAGAAGAAAGGAAGGAAGGAAATCTTGTTTTTGGGCTCACTCTCTCACACACATGTGAAGGATTAGGGTTTATACAACTTCCAAGAAGGTTGAAATCGCAGGTCTGAGTTGTAGTATCAAGTAGCTGTGAGAGAAATATATGTTGTTTTAACTTGGTTGACCTTGGAAGACTTCTTGAAGGGTTGAGTTAGATTTTCTACAACATCTAGAGGGCTCAAGTTTTAGGTCGAAGTAGTAGTACTGAAGCTAGAAAGTCTAAGTTTCAATGTGATGCTGGTTGAAGTTGGATCAGGGAAAGACTTGACTAGAAAGGTTGACTTGGTACTTGGAGGAGGATTTGGTCTAGGCATTAGCTCTTCGTTGTCTCTTTTGAAGCAAATTCTATAAGAAGAGAAGATTTTTCTGATTTTCCCCTTGGAGTGGTTTTTTTCCCTCGTTGAGAGCCTAATTTATGTGTCCTCTTTTGCTACTATTTTTTTTCTTGATATTTTTGATGAAAAGATCTAAATAAATAACACAATAATACTAACTAAATTCACAAGAAAACATTAAGGTTAAGAAAAATTGGAATTAATAGCTGCCACTTTATATTTTTCCAACAAAACTAAGAGAAAGGGAATAAAGTACCATTCATGAAGTGTTGACATGGAAGTTGTAAGATGTAGGAATAAGAGGAACCCATGAAGAAATGAATGGTTGAAGAATGAAGAGACTAAATAATGGTTGAGGCTACAATGCTCTTTGGCTTGACAACCCAATGATCTTTGAAATTTAGAGGAAGGGGTAATTAAGTCTAGTTTTGTAATATTTATGTAGAAAATGATTAATAAATAAAGAAAAGAGACTAAGCACATTGTTAGTGATTTTTTCCTTTGAATCTCCACATTTAATTTATCATATTTATAGGATGATGTCATTATTTATTACAACCAATGATCTATCAATTTTTGTTGTGCATACTTAATTAACATCATTAAATGATATAGGTCATACATGTTGTTGGGGTTTTGTATAATTTATCATGTTTATATGATGATATCATCATTTATTGCAATAAATGATCTATCAATTTGTTGTGCATACTTAATTAACATCATTAAATGATATAGGTCATACACGTTGTTGGGATTTTGTATAATCATGGGATTCATGAAGACAATTTGTTGTGCATACTTAATTAACATCATTAAATGATATAGGTCATACAAGTTGTTGGGGTTTTGTATAATCATGGGATTCATGAAGACACGTTGTTGGGATTTTGTATAATCAAGTGATCCATGAAGACTATGTAGAAGTGGTTCATTATAAAAAAAAATGACATTGTAGAAAATGGTTTTTCTTGTATCACTTTCTCACACCTACACACAATTAGTACTACAATTTCCTTAAAAGTTTTATATTAAATTACATTTGAAATTTTCAAGTTATTTCATAAATTTTATTGAAGTAATGGTTGATTTTCCTTGCATTTCTCGCATTTGTACTTAATTTAATTTCTTTAATATTTCCTTTGAATTTTTCAACTCATTTCAAAAAAAAATTATAATAATATTTTTTTTAGTTTTTATATTCTCACATCTATACCTAAATCTATACCCAAATTTATGATGGCATAAAAAATATTACTACTAACCCCACTATATATATGAAATGGTGGGCACACATTGATAGCCATAGAAACACTTACATCATGATATCTCAAATTTCCAAAGTTAAAAAAAGTCATAAAAAATTAACTAAATTATAATTTCATTTAAAATTATTACCATTAATTATAAAAAGGATTGATATATGAATTAGACATATATATATTTTAAAAATAAATAATAAAATTCTTAACTATGGATATTGTCCCCCACTTTATTATGGAGAGTCTTAACTTGTAAATTGAGTTTGTTACAATACCATGGGCCAATACCATGTCTCCATAATACCACATTGCCCAAGAAGCCATAGCTAATATTGATACGAAACATGTTAAATTGCCTTTTTTTATTAATCATTTTGATTAAAAGAGTAAATAGAATATAACTACTTTTGAAATAAATCTCATTGTTTGTTTTATGGCTATTTCAAAATATTTGTGGAAGTTAAAACTATATCACTCACTTGATAATTATTGATAATTAAATGAAAATTTTAAAGTCTTATTCTAAATGTTATCACCATAATTACATAAAAAAAATAATCAAATACCAATAAAAGATATAAAATTGATAGAACCATTTAAACTATGACATTATTCGTAACTTAAGAATGAGAATGTAAACAATGTTGGATCAGGTGCACAACAAATAAATTAAACACACAGCAGAAGCAAGCACATAACACAGTATTTAACGTGGTTCACCCAACCAATCTGGGCTACGTCCACCAAACATAGGCATCAGGAATATATTAATCAAAATTGGAGATTACATCAAGAAATCCTCACACTCTCATAGCAAATCATCTGAATGATTGCCTGTTATATAGCATAGAGAATCTAACAGCCTCATAACTCCCTCACATCAAATAT